>JAVFBX010247598.1:0-10155 GCA_034783855.1 Mopalia kennerleyi | reverse complement strand
ACCAGGGCAACAGAAAGCTCCTCTTTTCTCGCCTCTTACGATCGACCGAGGAAGCCGAGGGAGTATTCTGCGGGACTGGCCAACCCGCTCCCCCACGGGTCTAATAGACGTAAAGAGGTAAACCATTAACATAGATTCATAGAAGGACATCGTTTAATATCAGATTAAATTGAATAGTGCTTTGAGCAATTGGACCCATGGCATCAAGTCTGAATCAACACCGGATTGACGGGTGTTTATTAAACATGTCCTTACGGGTAATTCACTTACGTGCAGTGAAGTACTCAGATACAACCCTAGAATGTAAAGTGTTTTTCTCTTATAATCCAGTCTTTAGTAAAGATAGCATGTTTGGTTTATTTATCCAAATATCATGCATCTTGAACTAATTGTTGACAAGTGTTAAACACCCTCCTTTAGAGTATTTTACAAATATGACAACAGATTGTCCATTTTACACCGATGCTGCTTACATAGCGTGGAAAACCGTGTAAAAACCAACCCGGCGATTACCAGAGCTACATCGTGTGACTAGCTCATATACCTGATATTAGGCAGGGGGGCTCAAAACCATGGATGGTACATTGGAGTAGGATTAGTGACAGTAACACTTTCCACTAGGTCATGGCCACGGGCCCTTTAAAAGTTATTATTAGATCATAATGTTACAGGTTATTTAACTGTTTATAATTTGACAACGGGACGATGCTGTTGTTGTTGCACTGACCTCTTTCTGTGATGGGACAGGAACATGAGCTATGAACTGTTGAGGTTCTCCAGACCCTTCCTCTGATTGAGACTTCTCCTCTTCTACTTCATCCTAGATACCAACATCAAACAAATATTGTATTATCAATCATTCAGGCCCACCCCATATCACCTTTATTTTTAACACCATCATTGGTTATCCAGGGGAAAAATTAATAAAATATTAAAATGCCTACTGTCTATGAGTCAAACTGTCAATATTCATGTCTGAAAATAGTTTTTAAAAAACACTTTGCTAACATCAATTGACCAATTCCCATCTGTGATGAAATGATACCATCTACATCCCTGCAGCAGTTCAAACATTTGTGAAAATTTATATTGTAAAACAGCTTTGTGTTGCACCCTTAGCTTTGAGAGGATAAATTGCCACCAAAACCTGCTAATAGAGGATTATAATGAACAGGATCAGAAACAACAGGTTTGGAAACGATGCTTGATTGATTGGTGTTTTACGCCGTGCTTAAGGGTATTTCACTTATTATATATGATGGTGGTAAATTCCAACAATAATCGACACTAGCACAACCAAGATGAGTAGCATTTCCATAATGTTGGAAAGTTAATTTTCCTGTAGTGCTAAGGAAAGACAGCATGGCTACTCTTCAGGCAAACTGCTCTTAGCTTGAAATGATGTAGAAAAACTCAGGATTTAAAAGACACAATAGGCAGAAATCAAATGAATAATACAAATTTTGTTGTGGAATAATATTCTCAATTTGCTTCCCAATAAAAACCAGGAAAATTTGTTTGTACGTTTGATTGGGGTTTTACGGCGTACTTAAGGATATTTCACTTATATGAGGACAGATTGTTCACTTCACACAGTTCCTTGCCAAATTATGGTAGAAAACCGAGAGGAAACCTGATGGTTGACAGGCGGACTCGATCCCGTCAATGGAACATCGGAGTAGGATTAGTAAGTGCACATGCTAGCCACTACGACACGGCCCTTGCAACAGAAAAAGCTTCACATTTCAATTTTATTTTCATATTTAACACAACAGACACTTTACCTCTTCTGTGACCATATAAATATCCTCCTCCACACCCTCTTCTGTAACCGCACTGTCTCCTCTCAAAATGGCTTCTTTCTTCTCTTTCCATTCCTTCAGCTTCACCTGATGTGCTAAACAGAAAAATAATAAATTGCTTGACATCCGCTTAATAACAATGTAGCTTCCTGAATATAGATTTGTATTTTTGCCTTTCTGAAAATAGAGGAAATGTGAAGGCTACAAAAAAAACAACAAGTGAAGAAGCGATTCTCTCGAACAATTTGTTTGATGAGGTCCAAATCCAATTCATTGCACAGAATTTTACACATTATCCTTAAAACTGTCAGAATATCAAAATCAGATCAAGCCTTCATTCAAAAAACACATCAAATTTTAGTCTATTTGATGTGGCACATAAGGTGGATTAATGGTGTAGTGATCAATGGTATTTCATTTATGACAGCTGTGACACAAACAAAGGTACCATCACAGATTGGCTAAGTGCTGCGCCTTTACTCTGACAGCACCAGAGCAATATGAAACTTTCTCTTCAAACACCTGCCACACCAACTACAATTGTTGTCCAGCAAAAAAGAGATTACCTAGTTTTTCTTGTTTTTCTTCCAAAGGAATTAAAACTCCATCATCTTCATCTCTGTAACCATAGTAATCAGCATCAATTTCTTTCATAAGCTCAGCTCTCGTCTTCCGTGGAGGAGCAGCCGCTGTCCAAACAAGAAACACTTTAACCTGACAATTTGTTTTATGTATTTCTACACAGTTGCCCAAAATAAGCTATGTGACACATTCTGATCTCTGCAATTAACGAAGTACTGACATCCATGTATAAATTAAAACAATAACAAGAAATTGAACAGAGTATTAGTAAATATGTTATTCACAAGCACAGCTGGAGATCGAATAAATTAAAAACTATTTTAGAAAAAAATAATCACAAAAAATTTTTGAGTGACCTTTTTATTTTAATGATTTAAATGCCCCAAATCACAAGCACTGCCGAAGATTGAATAAATTAAAAGCTTATATTTAGGAAAACAAAGTAACCAGCACCTTCAACTTTGTAACATCGCAAACAATTTTGGCGAGACCTCGTCACTTTAATGATTATTTGTTTGATTGGTAACAGGTTTAATCCCATATTTAAGGTTATTTCACTCATATGATGGCGTACCTGCCCAATGTGTGAAGGTTATCACCCTTGACACCACTGACAACAAACAAACTAAGACAGGACAATCACAGGACGCAATACAAGGACATCATAAACAGATTGTCTTCAAGTTGCCCCTAGCTCAGTGAGCACCAGGGCAATTCACTTTAATGATTTTTTTTTTTTGTGTGATTGGGGTTTAATGTCGCACCCTCGACCCCACTGGCAACTAAGACAAGATGGGACAATCATAGTATTCCAAACAAGGACATCACAAACAGATGAAATGCATCTTGCCCTTATGCTATGAAAGCACCAGGTTGACTGGAAGCTAACTGCTAACCCTACTCCACACTTTAATGAAGAGAAAAAACAACATCTTATTGCACGAAGCAAATTTCTTTAATCTGCACATTTTAATTTGATTTATTTCTTTTCTTGACTGAGGTTTAACGTCATTTTTAAGGTTATTCACTTGTATGAGTGGAATGAATGAAGGAAACCACTAGCAACAAAGACAAGACAGGGGGGAAAAAAGGATATTCACAGGAAGCAAAACAAGGAAATCACAAACATCCTGTTCCCCGTAAACCATGAGAGCACCAGGGCAACAGGAAGCTCCTCACGCCAATGAGACATGAACACAGCTAAGCTGAAATTATGGACACATGCAGCATATGAACAACTTTTAGAGGCATCTTGTTGGATATGGACAAGCACAAATAAATTTTGAGAACTTGTATATAAAATGTATGATCAAATTTTTAAATGAACTCACGTTCTTGTTCAAAAAGTTCCTTGACACCGGGTAAATCTTTAGCAGCTCCAAAATACCTGTAAAGATAGAATTCACAGTATATTTTTTAAATAAATCTAGTTAAGTTCAATGAGTTAATGAAAGTACCATATAACTTTTAGCAGTTGGTACACTTTAATTTTGGGACAGTCCCAGGGTTCGAATTTATAGGTGCACTGGTGCACCCAGATTTTGCCAAGTGCATCCAATATTAAAATATGGATGCATGCAGTGCACCCCCAAAATTATAGAGCAAAAATTTATTTGCTGGCGTTGGAGTTACAATTGAGTATTGATCAATAGTCTGACATTTTACAGGAAGGGATTTTCCCATAAAGGCATACATTTCTGTTTGGCTGCGTTCATTTTGTTATATGTATTTAATCAGTTAGGCTACCTGAAGATTGGCTCTTTTGCATATTTTTGCTCGATACTATTAAACTGTACTGTCAATAAAAATTGTGCACCCAACACATTTTGTGTGCACCCAATTCAAAATTGTGGGTGCACAGTATGCACCCCTTTTTTGGGGCCAAATTCTACCCCTGGTCCCAGGCTAGAATTATTGACTTATAGACCAGTTTGGTAATTAATAATTTACTGATACCTGAAGAACAGTTTGTCGCTTAATTGTTGATTAGTTATTGACTTGTATATCAGTTTGATAACTAAGTATTCTCTCGTGCTTGTAAATGTAGGCAAGTTTGCTAATGAATTAGTTACAAGCGAGTTTATTGAGAGCTATTTTGTAACGAATTATCAGCTCCTAGACCTGGTAACTACATGTAGTGACTTACAGACCACATTGACCTTTAATTCTTATGAGAGTCGAGTCATTACAAGTTTCGTGCACTTTACCTAGCACTGGAGGAAGATTAATTTTCTACAAGATCAAAACATCGGCCTATTTATGGTTGAGCACTTTACTTACATGTATGTGAGAGAGTGCATGTTTATGTAGCAATGCGGTCTTTACTTAGCACTGGAGGAAGATTAATTTTCCAAAAATATTCAAACACCCTCTTTTAATTGTTCAGGGCAATTGTCCGTTATTAATAGAATAAATCACCGGCATATAAATGATTGAAATATCTTAAAGCAAGGCGTAACACACCAATCAATCAAATTAACCATAAATAATAAGTGTTCCATCGACAGATTATGTATGGATAAACCTTTGCCCTCTGACTAAAGGCAGTTTGTTTGAAGAGTAGCAATACTGTCTTTACTTTATAGCACTCAAGGAAAATAAGCCTTCCAACATAATGGAAATGCTCCACATCTTGGTTGTGCATAGTGTAAATTATTGTTGGAATACACCACCAGGGTATAAGTGAAATACCCTTAAGCATGAGGTTAAACATCAATCAATCAATCAATCAATCAATCAATCAATCAATCAATCAATCAGTAGCAGCTTCCATAGAACATTAATAATTGGTGCAATGATAGAAAATTAAACATGCTTGGCGATCACCAGGAATTTCATATCACACCTCAGATTCAAGTTTAAATTTTCTTTTACTAAATCCTCAGCCTATGTAGCTCAGTTGGTGTGTTATCAGCTAGTCAACCAAAAACTCTGATTTCGATCCAGTCAGGCCTGCAAATTGTTTATTTATCTACATTTATCAGAATAATCCAAACAATAAACACATGGGCTGCGTGAAAGCTTATACATTTCTAACCATATTATTACAACATTCTGGTCTACTTGATGCTGGATCCATGAAGTTATTGTGTGGTATCGGCTTCTCAGGTCTGATTCGTCATTCTGACCAATAGCAGCTTCCATAGAATTGCACACAAAAGACAGCCACTTGATTTGAGCTGAAGCCGTTTCATTGAGTCGGCAGTGTGTGTGTGTGGCAAGACTATAGTGATAACACAGTCTGACTGCCACAAAATCAATGAGTGCTTCTGTAGGCCCGTTTAGACAGTAACAGCCATTTGACTCGCTTCCAACTGATAAAGGGTCTGTTTCTGACTTTTTTCCTTGGCCATTTTGCGGAACACAAGTTTGATATCTTCTAAAGTTAATCACAGGGCTATATAGGATACTTCTCTATCAACAGTCTGGGTGGTTATAGTGAGCAGAAGAAAGGGGAATGGACTCCCCATCTACCTGGGGTGCCTTTCTATGTTTATAAGGAAGTGCCTCTGGACTATCATTCTGGGCAATGTGCAATTCTAGTTGTGTAACTCCTGGGAGACTGGTGTTTCTGGAGAACTTACAAATTGTTTATCAATGTGTTTTTGGTCTTTATGTACCAAGAAACAATAGACAGGAATATATTTGATGTGGAGGGACGGAAATACTGATCTCAAGAAGATGCAATTGCAGCATTTTATGTAATTTCAGGGTAAAATCTGGTTAAGATACAGGAAGTTTTAACAGATTCTCACTCTGATTATACAAGTGGTGGCATACATTGTACATGTACCCAGTTAAGGGATATATCTTCTCCTTGGCTTAAATAGCCGGCACATTGACCGGAAGAAAAACGAATCACTGGATTGTATTAATTAGTTGCAAAGAAGATATTGCAACGGAAATACATGTATCAAAGAGTTCTGATACTGTAGTCCCACATGTACCAAAAATAGTTTTAGATTCCACTTGGATGTTGGGATAGAGCTACTGTGCTCTCTCCAGGAGCAACTGACTGCATGATGGCTATATTTGTCCCATGACGTGGGCACAACTAAAAAATACAACGGTCCTGTCACAGTACTGTTTGGGATTTATGGCAGCGTGTGCCTTGAATCTGGAGTCTATAGCCTCTTCTACATACATCCAGTACCACAAGGGAAGGCTTTCATAACCACTCTCCCTCAAATCAACCCTAACATATTGGTTTAAATAACCTTCAGTTACTTGATATGGCTGTCTGAACGGTTACCAGTTTATTGGATTCATTAATTATAGGCAAGTTGTTCGATCCAAAGGATGGTGCATATAATTTCTTATTCTGCCATTGAACATAATTTGTTGTTGATGCCAGAGTTCTCTAACAGGATAAACAGCTCTCAGACCTTGACAAAATAATTAAATTCATACAAATTTCCCAAAAATAAGGAAAGTGCTCTTTAGTGGATGTAAGATTTGAAATTCCAGATTTGATTTTGATTGGCTGATTGTTGTATAAGCTTATATGTCCATTGTTTGGACAATGATGACCAGGCATACATGGATGCTATAAGTATGGTACACCGTTTGGACCAAGTTCGCATGAACAAAGACACTCCCGAAGAGGTTGGTATTTTAACATTTACTCGTCTACATTAATTTAGTTAAACTTTCTGTCTTTTTTCCGATTTTTCTGATTAATTTAAAAAAACATTAAAAAAATAAAATAAATTATTATTCCTGAATGGTATTTTTAGCGGGATAGAATTTTTATTTTTTTCGCAGCTTTCCAGTTATCTCCAAGCAATAACTTATTTTCTCTGTACATGGAAGAAAGTACAGAATGTAATAAAGCAACCTAAACAATAAATGAGGAATATAAATAAAAGTATATACATGTTATATGGAAACATTTCAAAGTGAACACTTTTTTCTCAGAAATGTACTTGTATATACCACAAGTAATTCTGCCCCTTTTATTGTGAACCCTAAACTAGTAAAGGGAACTGCCGGTTAACCTTTAAATAAGAAAATCAAACAGTTACTGTTAAATCAATTGAAATGGATATCATCACATGCCAATCTACATGTATGCACCCCTGGAAAAAAATGTCAAATTTCTCACGACCACTAAATTTCAGGTTAAAATTTCTTACCAGATTCTATATATTCTGATTATGGTTCGAAAAAAATGTTAAACATCATGTACTATAGGATTAAATTTTATGCGATAAATTCAACTATTTTCGGTTTGATATCAATATTGAAGTGGGTTTTATACAAAATTCTATAAATAAACAAAGTTTAAAAAAAAATGAATAAATTTTTTTTTTTTTTTTTAAATTTCTCACCAGACGTAGGATTTCACGCGACCCACGGTCGCATGGTCGCATGTTTTTCCAGGCATGCATGTATGTTTACAGAGTACGCCAAGTTTTGGGGAGAACGATAAACTATACTGTATGATTAAAACATATCCCTGGTCCTCCTTAAAAAGGGGGTCGCTTGATACAGGTGTAACACACCTGTGTACCACTCAGGGGCTTAGCCGGAAATCCCAAGGATTGTGTCCAAACTTATCATTTTACTTCACTTTTCAAATAACTGGGTGTCCAGTTTGAACAGTTTTCTTAAAAGCCCTTAAAACCGGGTGTGCAAATGAGGCAATTGTTCACTTCTGGGTGTCCATTTGGACAGGTGGACACCCCTCTGCCTTAATATTATATACATGTAGGTACACCTGTGTGCCTTTCCTGATTGTAATGTCAAAGCTTAATAAATAAATTTATATAAAAAAACTAGTATGTGAAATTCCCTTGAGAATGATGCTGAGTGCTGATCATACAAATAACCATGTAGCTGTCATTCTCTGGGATACTAAACTTTGTTTGTCTGAACGATAACATATATATCAAAGCCTGCAAAGGGATGTGTAGAATCCTGAAAAGGGATGTGTAGAATCCTGAAAAGGGATGTGTAGAATCCTGAAAGGGGATGTGTAGAATCCTGAAAAGGGATATGTAGAATCCTGAAAAGGGATGTGTAGAATCCTGAAAAGGGATGTGTAGAATCCTGAAAAGGGATGTGTAGAATCCTGAAAAGGGATGTGTGAAATCCTGAAACAGGATGTGTAGAATCCTGAAAAGGGATGTGAAGACTGTAGAATCCTGAAAAGGGATGTGTAGAATCCCGAAAAGGGATGTGTAGAATCCTGAAAGGGATGTGTAGAACCCTGAAAAGGGATGTGTAGAATCCTGAAAAGGGATGTGTAGAATCTTGAAAGGGATGTGTAGAATCCTGAAAAGGGATGTGTAGAATTGTATCCACACTGATGCAACAGCCTAGCTCTAATGTGGTGCAAATCTTTAATAAACTAATCAGTCTGTTTATCAGATAGGACATATGACATGTGCGTATTGAAGTCTTCATTTTGGATGTTCTTTCTTAAAGGCCCTCTGGCTATATTTATGCTGTTCCGACAAAATAATTGTATATGTATTATATATTACGATTTACATTATGAGTGTGTTGCTGTTCAAACAGTGTATATGTATTATATATTACGATTCACATTATGAGTGTGTTTCTGTTCACACATTGGAAGTACACATCCGCCATAAACGTGAAATACCCTGATTAAGTATGGCGTTTAACACCAATCAATCCAGTCACCGTTTATTAGGTGTATTGGCATGAAGCCCTATTAAAGGTTACATGTGTATATGCACTATAGTTTACAGCCAACAGTTCCCTGCAGTGACTGTGTGTAGGTCTGCTGTGTTTCTGCCGGTTTCTATTATATAAGGATGAAATAATGAACCATAAAAACTGGGATGTCTGACATAGCGCTGTTTTTTAATACGAGGTTAGCATTATATAACATTAGCTGTAAAAGCACATGTTGTTACCTGTCTGCAGTTGCATGCTGGGTACATGTAGAGCTCAGCTACTGCCTTTTTTCTCTCGCCCTTGAATTTTACTGAATATAAAACTCTCCAAAGTACAGATGTAGGATGACTGTAACATTGTATTTATCATCAGGATGGCTTCAATGAGACAGTTTCTCCCATACTGTTTCCTGCTGTGTAGAAGTCTGTATACCTGCTAACCCAATGCTGTCTGTCTGTCTGTCTGAATTAGGCTCCGTGTTTGACACTGATATTAAACAGTCTTATCTACAACATGTTTTATGAGAGTAACCACCTGTGCTTTACCTGAACCTGCCAGACTATAGTTTTTTAAGAGCTCACCCTCGACCTAATGGCAAAGCTTTCCTTAGCTGCTGAGTTTAAGCGCTTCTAAACGTGTAATTGCCCTCAGCAGGATCTCCTGTAGCATACTGCACTGTGGGAGAGTCAGACAGGGACCAGACTAGGAGTATTGCGACATGACAACATGTACTTGGACAGTGAGGGTACATGTAAGCAGCAACAGGAGCTGGCCGTTATTAGACCTTTTTAATGCCCCCCCTACTCCGCCAAGAAATCACCATCTGCATCATATAAATAACATAGTAATACATGTACATGTACTCTTAGCAAGGCATCAAAAAGTGACAGGTGATTGATATTCAATCAATCAGCCGATTAGTCAATCAATCAGCCAATTAGTCAATCAATCAGCCAATTAGTCAATCAATCAGCCGATTAGCCAACCAATCAGCCAATTAGTCAATCAATCAGCCGATTAGCCAACCAATCAGCCAATTAGCCAACCAATCAGCCAATTAGTCAATCAATCAGCCGATTAGCCAACCAATCAGCCAATTAGTCAATCAATCAGCCGATTAGCC
>JAVFBX010247587.1:0-10155 GCA_034783855.1 Mopalia kennerleyi | reverse complement strand
GCGGGACTACAAGTCTCGTTGAAGCACGTTGTCAGCTGACCGCATGAAAGATTATGCAATATGACCCCTTAAGGCTTGGGCCTGTATACTCAAAGAATCCTTCTCATCCTTCACATCTCTTCGAGATGCTGGGATGAGAGGGGGATTTTCTGGAAAAAGATCATATGCTGAGAATCTAGAAGTCATGATAAAGAAAGACGCAGCCGAGAAAGCCAACAAAAATAAGTTTCTAAGAAGGCCATCCACCATAAAGACATATCTCATACAGTGCTACGCAAGTATCTGTGAACTGTGAACTGAAATATATATTTGCTTTCGCGAACTTTGAAGGTTAGTATTAGTCAAAAAGTTTTTGTAATAAAAAAATAATAAACACAAACAAGCAAGTAAAATTGAGTGTATTGTGTCAAATGATCATTTCTAAAAAATAACCCGAAAAAACATACATGCACCTTATCGTCCGTTGGATTGAGATTTTTGTTATGTCAACAAAGTTGCTTTATTCGACCAGCGATTATTCATTTAAAGCAACTGCTTGACTGCTGTGAAAACGTTTAGGTAATGTCAACTTGAATAGACTGTATATTTAAATGAACTTGATATTTTTTGGACTGGTCATAACTAAGTTAATATTCTAGTGGAATTAGTTTTTTGCACTCAGCCCCATTTTGTTCCGTGTTTAACACATGACAACGATCATATAATGAGAGCCATATAATATTACATTCTTTCTGTTTGGAATTTGAATATATTATTATAATTAGTGTAACAGTTTGATACAGCATGTATGTTACCCAATTAGTTCATAGTAAACATGCATTCTAAATTGGACTATCACTGCAGAAGCCAACAGCAGTCGCCAAATACGCGTATGCAGTTGTGATCTATGGACACTCGTGAAGCGCTCATTAATCCAACTAACACTCCACTGTGCAGTTAATTGACTCTTTGACTCTCAATACTTCAAATACACACAACCAAGCGAAGAAATCTGGGATACACTTAGGGATCCAATCGGTCGAAGTTATACATGACTTAGGGTATACAGGGATATGCAACAGCAAGCTTTAATCTGATTTCATCGGCAATTCAAGGTTATGTTTGCAAGCGAAGAAAGCAGTGGCATTCAATGAAAATTACTTGATTTCATTTTTTAATATTTCAATTTTACAGCTGCTTTCAGAAATAAAAAGACTTAAGTACATATAAACGACTATCTTTAATTCCATAGAAGTATTATTATAACTCTGAGAAAGGGCAATTGTGTCAAAAAACGATCTAATGTTGGACTAGAAAAACCTTGTATTCGCAGATCTTTAAAATAGCGACCAATTGAAGGCAATCAGGCTCTCATGGTCAATCATGTAAATCCGTCAATAGAGATGTTAATGCTTTTCAAGTTTCCTTCACAATTCAGATAAATTAATATTTTGATTATATTTTTAGACTGCAGAAACTGGGAAAATCAAGCAAATAGTATATTTGAATATTTTTGGTTTATTTTTGACCAAGTCATTCGGGGTCAAATGGATTCAATTGTACTTGTTTTATCACCTAACTGACATCTAATATCAATAAAGGAGAAGTCAAGGCTCATTGTTATATATTTCCATTCCACATATATATGTCAAATATTTAAATGTTTTTGTGGACCTTTAAAAAAACCCAAAAAATTGTGGAGATATCAATCGCCATAGTAATGCACATGTGCATTGACAGCTGTCAAGCTCACCAGTTTTGAGAATGCTTTATGGAAACAGACGAATGAGACCAATACAGAGAACTGTATTTAATGTGGAATGGGCCTGAATATGGCCAAGCTTCCTATACCTGTATATTGTAATCCCAGATTTAACTGTTTTAGAGACTTAAATTTGGTTCGGAGTCAATTACTATGCCTAAGCTGATAACTCATAAGATTGGGCCTTGGTTAGTTGGTTGCTTCATTGTGGATTCATTAATGCCATGCTTATTTAAGGGTTATTCACTCAGATGAATGCGATCCATTCCAACATTAAAAAGTTAACACTTACACAAGCACTAATACAGTGTATATAGTCCTGAGGTTGGGGCTTCTGATAAATTTATTACCTTACCTTATAAGTTGTCCTCATTAACATTTTTAACTTTTGAAGAGAAACAAACCTCGTCGTCACTGGCAATCAACAATAACAATGACAAGACATGAAGATGATAAGCCTCATTACCAAATCACTACAAATAGATTTGCTTCGTGTTGACCCTTTAAGCTTTGAGCAAACCAGGAAGCCTTCTTCAACTGCCTCCCAAATCAAGGAGCTCATCATCAAACTGGGATACTACATTAAATTATTTTACCTGTTTCTGCCAATCCTCTCCCAATCTTTAACCGAGACTTCCAAAACATCTGTTTTATTGAGCGCAACTCCACACAAATCATACTCAAAACTCTGAAAAATACAAAGAAAAGCTGTTCATTGCCAGATTGTAAGCTTTTCAGATAAACAAGTGCAAAAACTATAGTTTGATACCCGCGCACCAACTGTTTGTTTGTTAAAATGTATGAATAATAAACTTGACTGACATGAATTGGTTCAATACATAGAGTACTTTTGGACAGAGCTCAGAATGTGACATGAGGAAGAGTAAAGGGAAATGGCGGACAAACCCCCAAGAATGTTACATGAATAGCACCACAACAGTATCATTACAGTGCACAGTCCCAATAAGTCATCTTTCAGGTTTTAAATAAAGTAAATTTCAGCTCTATACATTGAGTATTTTTGGAAATAGAGCTCGGAAGATGACAGAATGTAGACTGAAGGCAAATGACGGACAGATGGAGGGACAGACAAACTTCCAAGAATGTTACATGAATAGCACCATGGCCCGATTATTACAGGGCACAGTCCCAATATGTCATCTGTCAGATTTAAAAAAAAAAAAATTTCAGCTTGATACATACTTTTTGAGACAGACATCGTAATATCACAGCAGGTAGAGTGGAGGCAAAGAACAAAAGATGGACGGACAGACAAACTTCCAAGAACATTACATGATTAACTCATCAGGGTATGTCTTTAGTGGTGAATGGGTCGCCACATCTCCGATTTGGGCAAACGGTTTACCATTCCACAACAGCAATAACGCCATGTTAAACTAACTGGTAATTTTCTCCTTAAATAATCAATGTTAAATAGTTTTGAACGACAATAATCCAGAAATTGTATTATTTATGTTAAAAGAGGGGATAAGAAAATATACACATGCATATGAACAGAAAGCGCTAATATAATCCCCACGGTTGGTAAATCCAATGACAGACCGAATATGACCACACAGAAAAAAAATAATAAAACAACATATGTTGTAGCAACTTGCTGGTGTTAAATAAATTTATTTTCTTTTGTTGTCTTCCATTTTAGAGCTCACATCCTAAGCAATACAACAATAGGTCGGGAATTTTTAAAAGATCATTTGGCGTATTGGCGATCAAAATACGCCTATGTTAACAGCAGGTCTCGATCATCTTTGCATTTTTTCGAGCGTGATATAGCCTCGTATTTGATGCCAGATTGCCAGGAAATGCTGCATTTTTTCTTGCCCTGATGTTCAGTACATGTATGTTTGGGTATCTCTCATTACCTCAGAGAGTTTAAAGTTCACTACTTCAGTATCTCAAAATATTTAAAAATAGTTTATTTAATATTCTTGCAATATCAATATAGGGGGGGGCCTACAGTTATAATCAAATTCACTTGCTTGATTGGTATTTTATTGTTGAAAGTATTTGACTTTGCTTTCTGCAGTGCTATATAGTAAAGATAAAATAAAAGTAGATATTGTACACACATATAGTGATAGTGTTCCCATAAGGATTGGCTGGGTTTATCATTTCACACAGATAATTATAAGTATCTCCCCTAGGATTGGCTGGCTTTATCTTTTCACACATATAATGACAGGATTTTCCCTAAGATTGGCTGTTTTATTATTTCACAGACACTACGAAAGTGTGTATCTTATGATAGGCTGGTATTATTATTTCACATACTGTAAAGTACTTTATTTTCCCGTGGATTAAATTTTCGCGATATTCGCAGTTACACATTTTGCGCGAAAATTAATTACCGCGAATGGACATATATCAATACAATGTAACCACGCTGTTATGCGTCACGGTATACTGCATACATAATCTTCACAGTAAACAAGCCTGAAAATACTGCGAGTGGGTTAAACAAGTCGCGGCAGTCATAACATCATGTTGTTGTTATAGCTTATTATGTAAGCTTATAGATCTGTCCGCGTGTGTTTAACAAAACAAAGTTAATTAAATAATGTATCATTGCAAGACACTATAAGAGCAAAGCAGGGCACACATGGTACAGTTTATGCAAAGCTTTTACAAGTTTAACAGAAGTATTACAGTTGCATTCGTTTATTGGGACCTGAGATACCAGTGGCTGCCTAAAAAGCTGATCAACGGCGCCTTTGATTGGCTTTAGAGCCGCAGTCTGCTAACCAGGTCTCAGCTTACACAGGCCCAAGCAGTCTATATCATGCTGTTTATCGATCCATGCTGCTCGGTCTAAAAGATGATTTTAAAACATTATTTTGTTCAAATAAGTCAAAAGGCTGGACTTGTCTCAGCAGGCACAACAGTTCAACACTTCACTGAATTAACACACAGCAAGGCACATCAAACCAGACAGCGTGGCCTTGTCTTTGTTTGCTCACGGTACGTATGAACATAAGTGAGTTACATGTAAATAGCTGATAATCCCTAAGCTATTTAAACAGCTAAGCAGCTAAACAATGACAAGTTTTCAGAGAAAAACAAACAATTTCTTTAATTTTTGTTGTTGTGATACGTGAATACGTGAAATCTAATTCCAGCTAATTTAATGAAAGAATAAAAATGCTTAAATAAATTCCTGCGAATATAAAGTACTTTACAGTATACAAGGACAGTGGTCCCCCTATGATTGGCTGGTTTTATCATTTCACACAAACAATGATAGTCTCTCTCTTATGATTGACTTGTTTTATCATTTCACACAAACAATGATAGTCTCTCTCTTATGATTGACTTGTTTTATTATTTCACACATACAATGATAGTGTCTTCCCTAAGATTGGCTGGTTTTACTATATAACATATACAATGATAGTGTTCCCCTTATGATTGGCTGGTTTAATCATTTCACACATATTATGATGGGTTTATTATTTCAAAAATAAAAAGATAGTGTTTCACTAGGATTGGCTGGTTTCATTATTTCACATATACAATGATAGTGTTCCTCCTATGATTGGCTGGTTTTATCATTTCACATATACATGTCAATGATAGGGTCTAGCCTAGGAGTGGCTGGTTTTATTATTTCACACATACTATGATAGTCTCTCTTATGATTGGCTGGTTTTATAATTTTCACACGTATAATAAAAGTGTCTTAATTCCCTAGGATTGACTGGTTTATAATTTTGCACATACATAAGCAGTGTTTCCCTAGGATTGACTGGTTTTATTATTTCACACATACATCAATAGGGTTTCCCAAAGGGTGGGCTGGTTTTGTTATATCACACATATAATGATAGGGTTTTCTCTTGGATTGACTGGTTTATTATTTCTCACATATAATGATAGTGTTTCCCTTGGATTGGCTAATTTATTGTTTCTCACATATAATGATAGTGTTTCCCTGGATTGGCTTGCTTTATTATTTCACAATACCTGTACAATATCAATACCTTTCCCACATACTGAGCTTTTTAAGAAATATCTATCCTATTCTGGCCCATGTCTTTGGAATCAATTGCCACTTAATGTCAGAAATGCTTCCTCAGTACAAAGTTTTAATCACAATTATATGGCTTTATTGACTGGATAACCTGATTAACACTACATCTATTTTCTATTGATAATCTATCCAAATTCATTTCTTTCATGTTTAAATGTAAGTGTAAATAATTTGTAAATTTTCAGTTATCTTTATGTTGATGTATTTAAGTGTTTTCTATTTTCCACCCTTTTATTACATTATGATTCAGTGTGTATGTGTGAATGAATCGGTGTATGAGTGAAGGGCCTCAGGGAAGATCAATGACCTGTTGACTGGGCAATTTTACCCTCAATAAATAATATATATATATATATATACATGGATAGGGTTTACCGTAGGATTGGCTGGTTTTATTATTCCTCACATATAATGATAGTGTTTCCCTTGGATTGGCTAGTTTTATTATTTCACACATGCAATAAACGTGTCTCCTCTTGGATTGACTGGTTTTATTATTTAACACATACAATGATAGTGTTTTACCTAGGGTTGGCTAGTTATATTATTACAAATATATACAATAATATTGTTCCCCCTTTGATTGGATGGTTTTATCATTTCACACATACATGTACAATGATAGTCTCTCTTATGATTGACTGGTTTTATTATTTCACACATACAATAAACGTGTCTTCTCTAGGATAGACTGGTTTTATTATTTAACACATATGAAGATAGTGTTTTCCTTATAATTATCTGGTTTTATTATTTCACACATACTATGATGGTTTTATTATTTCACACATAAAATGATAGTGTTTCCCTGGGATTGGCTGGTTTTATCATCTCTCACATACTGATAGTGTTACCCTATTGGCTGGTTTGATTATTTCGCATACACTATGATAGTCTCCTTTATGATTGACTGGTTTTATTATTTTGCACACACAATAATAGTGTTTTCCGTAGGATTGGCTGGTTTTATCATTTCACACATATAATAAAAGTGTTTCCCATATGATTGGCTGGCTATATTATTTCACACATGCAATGACAGTATTTCCTCAAGGATTGGTTGGTTTTATTATTTCACAGATACCATGACAGGGTTCTCATAGGATTGGCTGGTCTTATTATATTACACAAACAATAATAGGGTTTCCCCTAGGATTGATTGTTTTTTCACACAAATATGTTAGTGTCTCTGTTATGATTGGCTGGTTTTATTATTTCACACATACAATAATAGTGTCTTCCTTGGGATTGGCTGGTTTTATTATTTCACACATACAATAATAGGCTTTCCCCTAGGACTGGGTTTATCATTTATAAAAACAATTTGGCTGGTTTTATTATTTCACACGTACTAGGATAGTTTCTTCCCTAGGATTGGCTGGTTTAGTGGTTTTACTATGTCGCACATAGGATGACAGAGTTTTGCCCTATGATTGGCTGGTTTTATTCTTTCACACAGGGTTTCCCCTACCATTGACTGGTTTTACCTGTGTACACGTAGCTAACACAACAAAATACAGGTTATTTTATTTCTTGTTGGATTACATTGGGTGAGGGAAACCATCCTCACCCCCACTGGCAACAATAACAGGACGTAATACAGACACTACAAACAGATCGGCTCCCTGTTGCCCTATCACCATTATGAAATATATTTAAGCATGGCAATTATCTTCAACCAATCACTCCCCAGCCAAAAGGTGTCAGTTATCAACTGTTAAAACAATTACAGGATGCAATAATATACCAAATTAATCCCTCTTAATGGTGTTGTGCTAGTCTATACAATTTAAAACTTTTTTCTTTTATAACAGGGCTGCGAAAGATTACAAGTAAATCTTGTATCATTTCATGATTGCCAATTAATGTATGTCAGTATGTGATTAAAATATAGCGTTTTTTTCCTAATTCTCATTGATCATGCACAAAATTACAAATTGACACTATAATTGGATGTTTGTTTGCTTTGGGTTTTTACATCATATATATTTAAACAACTCAGCTTTTTCTCCATTTTTTCTTGGCTCACAGATCTCCATCCATTCTGCCAGTCAATGTTAAACTGTATTCACATGTACACCATACATGTACATTGTATAGTGATAATCAGCTTTCCATTATAAACTATGTAGATCAAATAAAACTAGAGCTGTAGCGACAGCTATATAGGATTCCGATAACTATTCAATTGTCTATGACGTTTAAATTCGACCAATGTTTATACTGTAACAATCAATCGACAAATATCCAATCAACAAAGAATTTTTAGCGCTTATACTTAGGGGGTACTATAATAGTTACTTTCATTTTCGCCCGTATCCTTACAATATATAGCAAATGTTTATACAGCGTTAGCGTTATCAACACAATGGCAATAAAAATACCAGACACAGTTATTTCCCATTGACTGTCGCCAATTCTAACTTCCAGCTTCATTTATTATCATTTCGCGATAACGGTTTTTGAAATGAAATTATGGAAAAACTATTCATCCTACATCAAATCTGTCAAAATATACTTTTGTAAGGTTGTTAGACAATCTACACAACGAAGCTAGTTACTCAAAATTTCGGGCTCAATTTAATATACTGTAGTACAATTAACAATTATTGTAAAAAACAGAAAAAATGTTAAATTGCCTATATTTTCTACAATTCTTCTGCAATAACGTTCAGTTTTTGACATAATACCAATAAGGTCGGTATAAATCAGATTCCGAAAAATAATGTGCAACAATTAAAAACTCTAAAACATATTAGCATAAGTCTATTATGACGTCATAGTAACGCCCAGACGAAGCTTTCCAAAACTTGGTAAAAGTAAGTGAACAGCTGCGAGGAAGGAAGACAAGGGATGCATAACAACATTTGAATAAGGAGCAATACACTACAAATGACGTCACAATGACTCTGCAAGTGTGACACCACTTTTATAGAAAATTTGCAATAACTAAAAAAATATGGATCGTAGAAAAAATAGATAACATTTTCGGGCTCTGGAGACCATTCCACATCTAGAACCGTGCTTGTTTTGGAAAAAAATTCGACATTTTTTTAGTCAATTTTGAGGACGTAATAGAAAATTTACGCAATTTTCCAACAACAGTAATATCGCTTTCAAACTTAAAAGCCCCAGAGCCACTACAAAATTTGAAAGCAATCTGATCAGCGGTTCTCTTCAATAAGATGTTTTCGCGAAAAAACTAAATTATGACTGCAGATTAAACACAGACTTACGCTTGATGAAACTGCCTCCATATAAAGAAAAGCTTAACTTCTGTGCATGCATTGAAGTTCTTAAATCGGGTCGCCTTAAAGTTTGTACAAACTTACTTATTATTTTAATACGATAACTCGCACATTCACGACTGTTATATTTTCTGAAAGCTCATACTTTAGGCCATAACAGAGAAAACCCGGTTTAATTCGTTACAATCCATTTTGGGGGCAAAATTCTGAGGTATATGTTTTGGACCAAAGGCCATGGTAAGTCGCATCGTAAATTTGTAATACCGAATAGCTATCTTAAAAAACCATGACACTAACACTCACAAATGAGCCGTGGGATCACATAGGAATGATGAGGTTGGAGTTAATTTTTATCTTTTTTTCCTTTCTTTTTTTCAGTCTTCGTTAAATGTCAAAAAACGATTTTCACGCTGAAAGCACCCTAGGCGAGAATTCGACAGAAACAGCCACAACATACCGCATACTCAACAGAGCTGTTCCACTAAATTAGCTGTCGCACAAGACCGCGACACTCAATCTTGCCCAAAAGCTAATTCCGGTTTCTAACAATACGCTGTATGCAACAGCTGACACATGTG
The DNA here is from genome assembly GCA_034783855.1 of Mopalia kennerleyi. Taxonomy (NCBI): domain Eukaryota; kingdom Metazoa; phylum Mollusca; class Polyplacophora; order Chitonida; family Mopaliidae; genus Mopalia; species Mopalia kennerleyi. Next base: position 540 of record JAVFBX010247587.1, on the reverse strand, counting down.
GTTTAAGCCTCTTTCCTATCCTGGTGGCAGCCAGTCAATCAGCTGCCTTTTAATGATCCATTGATGAGCAATAGTCATCCGAATTGCAATTAATTTAACACAATTTATATTATAAATGAAGTACAAAATGCAGTTAAAAAAGATAAATATACAAGTTAAAACCGTTACTGATGAAGTCGTTGTTATATTAATGTATAAGCAAATTGCTGTGGATAGAATTTTTGCCGTCAACAGTTTTCAATGATGTTGGTAAAACAATCTTACAAAATACGAAAAAAGGATTCAATAGATGTCAAAGAATCAATGAATAGAAGTAATAATATCTCAGTCACGGATACATTACCAGCGAGTGATTTGAAGGAATATATCAAAGTTATCTTTTAAGACATTGACTTCATCTGACAGGTATAGTGAGAAAAAACGGTTTTAGTTGATATTTAAATTTTTCCACTTTATTCATACTAAGATCAGCTCGATTTTTATCGTTTATAAGTTTTTACGAATATTAATAAATATTAAAAATCACCAATTGACGAATCG
>JAVFBX010247586.1:0-19557 GCA_034783855.1 Mopalia kennerleyi | reverse complement strand
TTCTTTAGATTGAGGATTCGTTATATTGCGGGTTCTTTAGATTGAGGATTCGTTATATTGCGGGTTCTTTAGATTGAGGATTCGTTATATTGCGGGTTCTTTAGATTGACGGTTGTTTATATTAAGGGTTCCTTAACTTGAAGATTTTTTATGTTGATGTTCTCCAGAGATAAGGTTCTTTGGACTGCAGATTTGTTAGATCGAGGGTTCTTTCTTTTGACGAGACTTAAGATTGAGGGTTCCTTATGTTCAGGGTTCTCAAGATTGGGAGTTTTTTGGTTTGATTGTGATTTTGTTTTTGATTGATGGTTAATTCTCCATATTAAGAGATCTTTGGCTTTAGTGTTCTTTAGAATGCGGATTCTGTAGATTGGATCAGAGACATAAGTTTTGTAAAAAATATTGGCGGCATGATGTAGAGTCTACTTGTGTTTGAGCAATTGTCAAATATAATCCCTGAAAAGAACACGATCTGGAAATATTACCATGACCAAACCACATACCAATTATATAAGAATGTAAGCAAAACATCCCAGAGAAGTCATGTTACAAATGGCGGTCACAAGTAGGTTGGACAGAGGAAGCAAAAATCGATTGTAGACTAACTGTAGTCTGAAGACTTTCTGTCCAATCGGGCCATGCATATAAATTCTAAAATAAGTCTTCGAAACGCCGAAGAGAAGGGGCTGTATAGCTGTAGGGGCTGTATAGCTGTAAATATTCTCAGCGAAGTTGGGCAAATTGAAGAATAATATAAAGTTTGGCTCGCATAATCATTTAAATATATTTTTTAGGTATATCGCAGGGGCTAAAAACGCACTGAAGAATCCAATCTCATCGATCGGTCAAAGCAAAAAGCATTTTCAAGACAACGATTCTAGCTTCTGAACAAGATTTGGTTAAACCGGGTCATTAAAGTTGTCTTTTGATCAGAATACTTCCACAATACAGAGAGGAAAGGATGGCGACGAAGCGACGATGGCTAAAACAATTCGATCGTTACTTAACCTCCATTCTAGTCTTTGGTCAGACATGTCAATAGACGTCCTATTTCCCAGATAAGGAACGCGTATCGAGTGAATCATGTAGGGGATTAAAAATTTAATATTGCACTTCGATTTAAAAAAAACTCTCCAACAATAGCTTATGTAACACCTGAACCATCGTTTGGCAGTGGACACAGGTTTATGTCACTCCATGGCTCAAAACATCAATACGCATATTGACTATAACTGTCAAGAATGTCATCGGAGCGCTCGTCCTGTATAACCCACAGCTCGTCCTGTATAACCCACAGCTCGTCCTGTATAACCCACAGCTCGTCCTGTATAAACCACCGTTTCTGTATAACTCACCAGAAAGTCCGGATTATCTGGAGACATTTTTTTGTCTTTTGTGTTTTTTCCAAAAAATCTTTTAAATTTGGGAGGAGATCACCGTGTTAACCGAGCATTGAAAGAAGTTCAATAAACAATTTACTGTTGAGCTCAAATCCTGAAATCACTGACTTTTATCGCTGCCGTAAAATATGTTTTGTCAGCTGGAAGCCACAAATCTACTTAGTGTTAATTACAATCTCCCCCACGTCATCCACACAGTCTCAGACATCGGACCAGCTTGTCAGAGAACAAGTCAGTTCAGCAGGTAAGTTCAATCAAATTCAGGAAGATTGTTAAAGATGAACCCCTGCATTCAGGATATAATTCTATCAAACTATAAAAAGGTAAATCGTTAAGATAATGGAGGAAACAAAAGCTACCTTAATACGGCCATTATTTATTTCCGGATCGTGCTTAATTCAGTCTGTGTTTGAATAACTGTCAAATATAATCCCTGAATAACTGTCAAATATAATCCCTGAATAACTGTCAAATATAATCCCTGAAAAGACACGATATGGAAATGTTCCCATGACCAAACAACAGCCCAATTATATAAGTTGGTAACCAAAACATCCCGGAGAAGGTATGTAACACATGGCCGCATAGCCTGAAGACGTTTAACATATTTTTGTCCTATCGAACCTATAAACTCTAACATCAGTATCCTAAACACCAAAGAGGGAGGGGCGAAGTAATATTTTAGCTGAATATATTCCCAGCTAAGTTAGGCATCTTAAAGAAATTACACGAAATTTGACGCACATTATGATTTAATTATACGATGTGTTTTTAGGTAGCACAGGAGCATAAAATAAACTGAGGAATCCAATATTTTCAATACGTCAAAGAAAAAGATATTTTCCTAGCCTGTGAAAAAGATTTGGTAAAACCGAGTTATTTGAGTTGTCTTTTGGTGTCATCAGAATACTTCCACCATACAGAGAGGAAAGGGTGGCGACGAGGCAATATTTGATGTTTTAAGCTATGACAGTTTGTTACTTAACCTCCATTCTAGCCTTTGGTCAGACACGTCAACAGACATCCTATTTCACAGATAAGGAACGCGTTTAAATGGAATCTTATAGGAGGATAGGAATTAAATGTGGCACTTCCATCGAACAAAACATTTTAATAATAGCCTATATGTAACGCCTGACAGATACAAAAAAATCGTTTGGCGGTGGAAACAGGTTAAGGGACTCCATGGATCAAAACATCAATACGCATATTGACTAACTGTCGAGAAAGTCCTTGGAGAGTTCGTCCTGTAAACTGTGATCAGCAACTTAACCCACGGGAAGAGCCGAATAACCTGAGGATACGTTTCTTGTTTTTGTGTGTGTTTTTTGTCCTTTTTCAGACCCTAGCAAATTTGGGATAACAAGTCAGTGTGTACCGATATTTACCGATATTTAACGGAAGTCCAATAAATAATTAACGGTTGAGCTCAAATCTTGTAATCGCTGACTTTTATCGCTGCCGTAAAATATGTTGTGTCAGCTGGAAGCCACAAATCTACTTAGTGTTAATTACAATCTCCCCCACGTCATCAACACAGTCTCAGACATCGGACCAGCTTGTCAGATACAGTTATTACAAGTCTGTTCAGCTTAAATGTCAGCCAAAATGGCTGAATATTCAGGAAAATCGTTCAAGATAAACTCCTTCATTCAGGATATAATTCCATCACACTATAAAAGGGTAGATCGTTAAGATAATGGACGACACAGAAGCTATTTAAATACGGCCATAATGCACCTTTATTTCCGGATCATGCTTAATCCAGTATTGTGTTTCCAAGCACTGATCACCAGCAGAAGAGCTTCGAGATCAACTAACATAAACTGGGATCAACCTGAATGGACGTATAAACACAGCATGGCTCCCGAGAAACAGCTTCAGAAAAGGCGTATTAAAAGACCTGGATCTTTTAGAAAAAAAAGGAGTGCAGTCGAGCACAATCCTAAAAAGTAAATCGGCGGCATTTGTTTTAGAGGCATTTAGAAGCTGAAACTCTAAACACAACAGAGGGCTTTATAGACTAGACATTGTAATCCATCAAGTACTGAGTTAGATCGGTGTCATTTGGCGCAAGACCACTATTAATTTACCATAAGCCGTAATGTTAACATTTGGCTCCACAGCTCCCTCTCACTTTCTTTGGGCAAAAACACCTGGCACATACCCTAATCGGTCCTTTTGGAGTTTCCTATAAAAATCTTGACAAGGGAAGACCGATCAAATTTTTAGATACAGAGCCCCCAATGAGAGAGACGTTGTCAAGGTGCCTCAAAATGGTGCTACATACGCCAAATGTGACAGATGGAGGCTATAATATTACACTGACCAGAAACCTCCACTCAATTACTTCACATCCATACCAAATACTCCACCAAAAACAAATTTCCAGCAGCACAACAAATAAAACAAGACAGCGCACCATTTTTAGTAAGAACTATATTCGAAAACTGAAACGAAAACGGAAGTTGATAATAGTGGTCTTACGCCATTTGGTCTGAAAGAGCTCCATCCGGTGGCAATGAAAAGGCAATGGAATTTAGCATTGCTACCGTTTGTTTTTGTTGTTTAGTAGTCAGAACGAGTTAATCAGTACAAGGCGGAAATAATATAATTCTAATATCTTGGTTAAAATTAGGTGGGACTTCAAATATACAAAATGTTTCTATTTAAACACATTTCAATGTCAACCTGCCAACGGATGGGCGGAGGTTTCATGTTGTCTTGGTACTCCCGAATGGCAGCGCAAAAGAGTGCGGCGTTAACCTCCAACCAAACAATTAAACAGTGTCAAACATGACGGGTGTTCACATCTATGGTTTATAGTTATGGCGAAGCAGCAACAATCACAATTGTTTTGAGCCTTTACTTGAGTTTTTCGTCGACATATGATAAAGGCATATTAATCTGGGATTTTTTTGTCATAAGTTGATATGTAGTTCCAGTGATGGGTCATTGGGATAGGCAATAAAGTCAATTTGAATCATTCTAACCAACATTTCAAAAAGATGAAGCATCCTTTTTCAGGTAAAGGTCTATTTCGCATCAACGAACAACGACAAAATATTTTAGGGGGTTATAGTGATAAAATTCTGAAAAATTAAGTACAAAAAGTCAGCTGTGTTTTTATGTCGGCATTTATTCGATTTGTTTTAAGTTCTAGAAGTTAATGATGGATTTGAATCAAATTGACATATTTGTAATCCCAAATATCGAAGCTTACAAAAATATATATACATACATAATGTTCTGACCTATATTTTCGTCAATTAAAGGCAATTAAGCAAACTACTTTCAGTGTTGTTCACAAATCTGTAATTATGTTTTACAACGGAATGTGAAATTGTTTCATTTGTATTTAGACCTATAACGAAAATATTTAAAACGCTTTATTACAATGTGTTTTCGAAGAAGAAATTCTTACAAATTCTAAAGGATGTATTTTATATAACTGCCTTTGCAGTTAGGACATCTTTGTCTTATTAATATTTAAATAACAAACTCATATGAAAAAAAGCGGGGAGAAGCAGTATTAACGTGGTATTTTTATGATTTGTACATATTATTATAATTTGTCTATTGTATACTGTTAATCGCCTTATATGAATATAATCCATCGGTTTATCTATACAGCCTCACGATGTCACATCCACTGAAGCAGTGATACTCGTTACAAATGGGTTGAATAGCGAGAACTTCAGAGACAAACTTCTGGTAGGGGGTTATTGCATTAAACAGGACGAGTTGCGACTTCAATGCGATATTTGGACAGAAGGAGAAAAAGGTGGTTGTGACTGATAATATCACAGAGAAGCCGCAAATCCACTTAATGTTAATTAGAATCGCATCCGTCAATACACATTATCTCACAAAATATCCACAGTAACTATAGGCCTCTGACAGATGAATACAGGATTGGTTGAAGTCTTGGCCGTATTCAGTATAACGTTTTGTCTCTGGAATCAACAGAGAAGCATCAACTTCGAAACTCTTGAGAAAAATAAGATATTTCAACAGCTCAGATAAAACCTTTGTCTAAATCATTTTATCGGGAAGAGGTCAAACTGGTTATAAAGTTAAATGTATCTTTCAAAAGATTTGGGCCATAAAATTTAATAAGCCGAAAAATTTGAAGAATAATAAACCTTTGTATTATTGCCCTGTTGATCATAAACATGTTGAACTAGAGGTAATCGTAATTCATTTAAACAAATTGTTGGCAAATTGCGAGTTGTGTATGTCCGCTGATAAAATGTGTTTAAAAACAACTACCACAGTCGGGTGACCCTCGAGATGTTTGCATGTAACATGTTTTCTGCAATAGACTCGCATACAATGTGTTCATTACGGGTGTTCACGGAGCGTGAAGTATGAACTGCAATAAACGACATACATGGATGTACGGCTATTCTATTTTGTAAAACTCATCAAGGTTATCAGTGGGGATAATACAATTTGAATGAGAAGGTATAGACATGTATATATATATATTGACACGGGATCAGCATTTTATTAAACCGATTAACATTAAATGCATACTATTCGCTATCGTTACCAATTTATCAATACCACGCCATGCTAATGGATTAGAAACTGACTTTGTATACGCCTGCTCAGAATTAAGGTCTGCTACACAATAAATCCTTTACCGCAACACTGAAATGCTCGTCTTCATTCACCGCTCTTATCGATTTGAGAGATGTTACTGTTTTCACGCCAAAACACTATATTCTTGTTCTTTGTCTAAAGTCCTGTCTGGCTTACGTCAATACTTCGCTATTCATGGTGTCTTTCTCGATAGGGTCTTGAAATAAAAATGAGCATGGCTTTTAACTGACGGTGAGTCGCAGCAATTGTTGGCAATTGCTGCGAGTCGGGGTCTAGGCAAGAACCGCTGATTTAACTAGAGCATAAAGGCTTTGCTATGGGACTATTGCCAATGTGTCAAACCATTGACCGGATGTACCGAATCGGTGTTTGTGTGTTAAATACGATTTTAAATAGCGGCCGTTTTCACTAGACTTTCGGGTAGTGCTTGCCACTTTCAACTTTGCTGTCTGAACCTTCCGAATCAGAAAAACGCTCACAAACAGAAATGTCCGACTCACTATCGTACCCTTTTTCATCGTTATACAAATTATTTTGCCCGTCACTTGATATTATGCCATCATCAGGACACAGTTTTACGGGTAAACCGAAAACGAGGCTGCGTTGGAATAGTAGATTTCCGATTGTTTGTTTGTTTGTTTGATTGGGGTTTAACGTCCTACTCAAGGGTATTTCACTTATATGATGACTGATTGTCCACTTCACACTGTTCCTTGCCCTATTATGGTGGAAAACAGGGAGGAAACCTCGTAAAAACCAGCCGCGCAATTGCCGGAGCCACATCTTGTGACTCACTCATATCCTGTGACCATACATCGAAGTAGGCATTAGAAAGCGCGCTAGCTAACCACTACGCCACAGGCCAGTCCCAGCGCTGAGGCTCTCCAGGAGGGCGTCTTTAACACGATTACTAGGTTGGCTTTAACAGGGGAACTGGGTTAACAAACTTGGCAAGCGATAATAACCCGCTCACGACTCACAATGCGTATTATTTCTTTGTATCTCTTAATTTAGACATTTGACCGTTTAGATACGATACTCTGGTCCAGACTTATAGATATACAATTCAGCTTAATATTTTTTGTTGGGGTAGTCCTCGCGCATATAGCTAAAAATTAGTCAATTGTCTCAAGTTTTTGAGACTACAGGAAAGGGCTATACAATAGCCCCATAAAAACAACACACAAGAAAGATCAAATATTGCTGCTGATTATAAAGTGTGGTATTTATTCAGACAAAAGAACATTTGAATCAGAAATCAATTATTTGAACCAGATAGTATAGTCTGAATGAACCATAATAATAAGAAATTCTAGATAATTCTAACAAGAGAATATCAAAGTATAAAGAACAATTCAACTTTAGATTTATCAGTTTAAACAGCATACCATAGTTTAAAGAGCAATAAAATGTTAATTTATCATCAGTAAGAAGTTTGACAAAGGTGAAGCAGTACACATCAGTTTACAGCAGTTCACATTCAGCACACCATTAATAATAATTATATTTCAGCTCATGAAGGGGTGTTGAGAAAGCAAATTTAAAAGGATGTGACACCAGGCTTGGCTGGCTTCTCAGTTCTCTTTAAAAATACAACAACATACTACCATTAAAACACCTTCTGAAAGTTTTCATTACAAAAGTGTACAGGTCTGTATGATGATCGTCTGTTTAGAGAACAGCACAGTACATTGACACCCCATCCACATTATACTGGCACCCACAATCCAAGCACAGTACAATGGCATCCAGCCCAACATCCCACCCACAGTAAACTGACATCCACAATCCATCCAGCCCAACACCCCATCTACAGTACACAGACACCCACAATCCAAGCACAGTATAATGGCATCCAGCTCAACATCCCATCCACAGTGTACTGACATCCACAATCCAAGCACAGTACAATGGCATCCAGCTCAACATCCCATCCACAGTACACGGACATCAAATCAGACACCACATCCATGCACAGTACATGGACATCAAGTCTGACACCACATCCATGCACAGTATATGGACATCAAATCTGACATAACATCCATGCACAGTACATGGACATCAAGTCTGACATCACATCCATGCACAGTACATGGACATCAAGTCTGACATCACATCCATGCACAGTACATGGACATCCCATCCATCCTCAGTTTACCAACATCCACAATCCAAGCATTGTACATTTGGCATCCAGCCCAACACGCCATCCATCCACAGTATACAGACATCCACCATCCAAGCACTGTACATTTGGCATCCAGCCCAACACGCCATCTATCCACAGTATACAGACATCCACCATCCAAGTACTGTACATTTGGCATCCAGCCAGACACCCAATCCATCCACAGTATACGGACATCCACCATCCAAGCACAGTACATTTGCATCCCGTCTAATACCCCATTCACAGTATACTGAGATCCTCTATCCATTATACAAGCTCACATGGGCACCCAAACAAGCTATATGGACAACCAGCCGGACATCCCCAGGGTAGCACAGTAAGGAGACTAGGTTATCAACACCCACACAGACACCCTTATATAGTGGATTGGCACCTAAAACACAGCTTATCAGCACCCCAATCAAACACACTTTACTGAAAACCTTTACAAACACCCAGTCCCCATTGAAGCCCCTAGACAACATAGTTTATTGACACCCAGTTTGACACCCCATCAACAGTACCAGGGCAAAGGTTAGGTTTAACCCATTCGGTTCAGTTTGGATCACCAACAAATGGCAGGCAGCATTTATACATGGCTCTTTTAAAATGTTGTGGCAATTCAATGCAAACAACCAAATAAATGGTTTCGATCAAAAAAAGCACTTTTCACATAGAAGAATTACTGCCAAATGACTTAATGTTTTCGTAAGAACTAAAGACAACATGGATTAACATCATTCAGCTAACTTAAAACTATTATTTTTTTTAATTAATTAGACATGTGCGTGTTAAACGAGTCCAAAAACAAAAAGTAAGTTTTAAAAAATCACAAGCATATGTAAACAAAGATAAATGGAAGGCTACAAAAATGTGCTGCAAGAGTAAGGTGAGTAAATGAGGAGAAGGCCTATAAAGCCATATAAAATAAAGAAATGTGGTATATATGTAAGATAAAGTTTAGGAGATTCATAATGTATCCTGTACTCAGAATGACATCCATGATCCTCCAACATCTGACAAGACATTTAAATACAGAAACAAACTATATTCAACTCAAGAGTAATTAGCAATAAGCCGTATAAACTTGGTATAAGAAAAACCCAATGTTATTTGTTTAGGCTTAGATTAGGTTAGATTCACACATATGACATTTGAATAGGGGAAGGGAACCACTCATGCCATCACGGACACAAAATAATACAATAACTAGACAGAGAATGGGACACCACAACATTTGGTTTCCTGTTGCTTCTGAGAGCAACACAACATTAATCTCATTCCAGATATTAATCTTTAGTACTTCTACGGATTGAAATGCCATCAACCTTCATCCAATTAAAAAGATTAGCTGGTCAAAAAGTTATCATGAAATGCAGATTTGACATCTTAATAAATCTGACATTTTATCGGTAGGTTTGACAAAAATAGACTTGAAACAATTTTGAGCTTATCTGGTTTACAAAGTTTATTTTTAAATTAAATTTTAAAAAAAAAGAAGGATTTCTTTAAAACACACAACCAGAAATCCCTGGATGTGTTATGGAGTGAGATAATCTATAATCCTAAATAACCATTGACTATAGAGGATGGCACAAAAGAAATGCAATAATAAATGGTCGAACATTTAACAAAAGACACAAAAATAATTTTGAAAGATGATCATGAAAATACATGAAATTCGTGGATTTCATAAGTTAATCATAGCCTACTCTTGGAATTTTTTAATTTACTAGTAACACATAGGACAGTTTTAATGAACTCATAATATGCCAGATTTTGGAATTTCTCATCTTAACCAGTCATAGACTGCAAATCTGAATTATTTAGGTTCAATTCTAATTTACCTTCGATTTCTAAGCCAAAAGAACAAAGAGCAGAGATTAGATTATTAACTACACTAAGACTATCCTGCATCTCCACATGAAATATATTCTATATGTAAGTCAATGTATTTTAATTTATTACAACTTAGTGTCAGCATTGATATCTTGATCCATTATGAAATTGATGTAGGATTGTTTTGTTTCTTGAAAGTACATTTAATTTAAAGTATGAGCTCTATCCCAGTACAAAGCATCATCTAAGATATTCACAGTTCTCCAAACTCCTCAAGCCAAACTCAACAAGTTTCCTACACACGACTAGCCTGGCGAGCTAATAGACAGACACTGAGGGCTTCAGAGGGATTTCGGCTGTGATGGATAATAAATCTTCCCAATTAAAAGAGATTTGTTGTGGAAAATTGACGTTTCCTTGATGATCATTGAAATGGTGCCTGATTAAGTAATGGACTGACCAAGACAGTTAAATAGCTTGGACAAAAATCCTGTACATTTAACTCTTCTGATGTTCTAATGCAAATTGGTTCAGTTGTTCTCCATATCAAAGCATTAGTTCAATAAACTCACTCTATATCAAATAATTTCCTACTATGGGTTTGCCAAAAATTGAATAACCCTAAATATTTGCGACTTAATTTCTTTTGGTTTGATAAATAAACAATGAAGTAGTTATTGTAAGAGATATACTGTTGGCTGGTTTGACGTTCTCTACTCTAAGGGGGTTTCATTCATATGAAGGTAAAGCACTCAAGTCAATGCTGGTAAAGCACTGCCTCATTGAATCCTCCATCCTGAAGTTAACAAATCTGCTATTCCCCTGTCAGTAATGAAGACAATCAGTGGGATGTTAAACCAGTTACAGTATATCTGTACTGAACAAAACCATCTAGTCACCATTTAAATCTTTACTTTAACTCGGCATGTAGTCACAAAGAACAATATTTTTTCAAAGTCCTTATATGTTCAATAGGTTTCAAGAATTTTATCTTTAAAAAGTCTTGTTGTTTAATATAATTATTTAAGTCAGTTACCGTAATTGTTATTTTTCAAAGTCAAGATATAAAGAACTGCCTCCTGGCTATTGACAAAACAGAAAACATTTCTGTCTGACTGTTAGAGAAACTCAGGTCCTATGCAAGGCGTTTGTTTGGTGAATCTGCATGCAGGGGGGAATGAGGGCATTAGCAGTTTCCATAAATCAGCTGAGAAAATCAATTAAGTGTGACTGGTATTGATAAGATTGGCCCCCTGGTGGTTTATTTTGGGAAATCTCTCTCTTAGACTGCTGGCAGTAATAGCAGACAGAGGCTGAAGGATGATGGTGATTTACAGGTAGTTCTATTGTCAATAAACCCAGAAAAATAAGTCACTTTAGATCTCTTAATAATTCCTTTAGAAAATAAAAATCTACGCGGTATTGTTAGAAGCTGAAACACATACAAAGTAAATTTCTAAATATGATATGTTTTGTTTTGCAAGACAGTCAATAAGATTGGGTGGGTGGGGGGATTACTAGTATCAAACTATTAGATTCAGATACAGAATATAAGCCATTAGGATGTTTCAAATCTACAGGCCATTCATTTGGTTTTGATCACTGTTGTTTTACTTAGCTATAGGCTGTATACAGTAACAGCGATGAATAGGTACTGTTTGATTGGAATTGTGTCCATTCCTGGGGTTATGATACTAGTATGGCTGGCATCAAACAATGGCAGCAGAATTCCAAGACAGCATATGCCTTAAAGCTTTTTTAAAAAGGCTTTTCTCAACACTCATTTTTAGGATTCCACGTGACTGTTATCAACAGAAGGGAGTGTAAACTAGATTAAAATAAAATGTTTGCTTTTGTTGCAAATCAGCCAAATTGAACCAACATCTTATTATTTTATTTCTTGCTCTTTTAACAGAATCAAAGCATCACTTTCGAATTCTCAGATCCATAGAGAACTACTTTACAAATGTAAGAATTTTTTTCCACAATTTAGAAGAATTGTAAATTTCTGTTTTATTATAACCCCCCTCCCCCATTACCCCTAAGATACTATACATACACATAGGAACACAGTACTGTATATCAATGGAAACAGTATTGTGATATAAAATAAGCTCTAAGAATAAAATAATTTAGCAAATTACACATGCCTGTAGTTCTAATAGCTTGTAAGCAAGGAAACGCAGCATTTCTGTACATATATATTCATTAAATTGTAAAAACATAGACAACACTACAGCCCTGAATCTTCAGCTATATATATACAAATTATATTGCTACAACTGTCTGCAAAAGAAGGGTGTTTTGCGGCAGATGACCAGAAGGGGGAGCGCTTCAAAGGAACTCAATCAGGGCCTGGCATTAGGGTGTTTCACACTGTAGTGACTTGTTGCCATTAGCTGGATGCCTGGGAAGCAACTGTATCAGGTACAAATCAAAGTTTGTATGCAGGTTGCACAAGAAACAGCTAGTGTAAGATTTTGATTGAATGTTTAAAAGTCCTCCCTCTTCTGGGCATCCCCTGCAAACATCCCTTTTGATCAGCTGCTGTAATAAAAGGATTTGTATGCATAAAAAACTGCTGATTCAACAGCGTAGAACAACACCGGATTTCACTTTAATTTCAATACATGGAATTTTAACACAAACTGGAACTAATCCACACCAAATTAAAACAAGCTTGGTATTTAATAAATGAAAGCACTAAACATGTCCAGTAAAACTTAACACTCCTCATAACCTAGAAGCAAATCATGAATAATGGCCATTTTAAACACTATACAGTATTAAACAACTAGAGGCCAGAGGCCATTCCTCAATGTTATAAGCTTATGTAATGAGCATGGCCTTCAACATTTTACTGACTACATCCTCTTATAGAGAAGACATATCAACATTTCTAACACCATGAGTATCCTATCTACAAAGCTACATAGAAGTCTTATATTGAAACTTATAAATGGTGTCACAGTATTTGTAAAGTAATATTTATTTATCTAAAGTATAATATGATTGTCTGTAGAATTTAAATGTGACCACTGTCAGTAAATAATAAAACATGTATACATGTACAGGCTATATTCAAATACTGCCCTCACTACATGTAACATATCCAATAAATCCTATGCGCTACAAAACCTTTGCTCACAGTGTGTGTTCAAGTCAAATTGTCTATTAAATTATCTCTGTGGCAGCAGTGTGGTATCTTCTTTGATGATTTATGTTTGTTTCAAGGACAAATGTTAAATAGCTACCAAACATGACCCTGTATAGAGTGGCTTGAACATTTCAAATACAGATGTAGACAATTTGTATACGTGCGGTAGATGTAGGTAAAATGGATTGATATAATATATCAGGGCTTCTTACAGATTTAATGAGCATTGACCCCAAACTAACTTTAATAAACACTGCCAGTAATATTGCTTAAAACAGTGTCAATTGAACCAGCTTGTTCAGCAGAGGAGTGGAAATGATCAGCTCACACAGGAAACTTCAGCATACAAGACATGGTACCAAGACACATTGGAGTCAAAACCACGTTGCTCAAGGGCCAGCCACTCAAAGGCAAACCTGTAAACAACTTGAAGTCATCTTTATACACTGAAATTATCACCTTTCCTTGTGATTGTACCTAATAGAAATTGGTGGATATTTTACACAATTAAGTTGCCTTTTTTTTCTCAGAATCTAGTAGTTTGGTTGATTGGCTTGTAATGACGTTCTGACGTATATTTCACGCATAGGCCAGAGAGCCAGCCCAATGGGTTAGGGCAATCACCCGCTGGCAACCAAAACAAGACAGGACCACAGGAAGAAATACAAAGATGTCACAGACAGATCAGCTTTGTGTTGCCCCTTAGATATGAGAGCACCAGGGCAACAAGAAGCACCCTCCCAACCACCTGCAGGATCCAGGTGACAGTATTCTCACCATTTCAACATAAGATTGGAATTCACGCTAGGTCAAGGTCAATTTTATTAAAACTGATTTTTTTCAAATATCTAACAGCAATTATTAATGGAGGAAATAAGAATAATGATGTCCAGTTCCCAAGGACATGACAAATGAACTGAACAACCTCGAGTCTTAAAATAATAACAATAATTCACAAAATGTTTGCATTATGACGTCAACAGATGCAGCAAATACATGTACACTTGATTGACTGTAATTAGGTAATAGCAGGTGTTATTTTGTTCCAACATCCTTTTGCCATAATGCTGAATGGTTTGTTTTCTTCCCAATAAACACAGCAAAGCATGTGTTGAGGTCTGGCCATTCATATAACATCTAGAGTGATTGTGCCACCAGTAGTGACAGACAGGCTGTTGACGTCATTGTGCAATCAGTCTGAGAGCAAAGTTAATCACACTGCAAATTGAACACTACGCAAGCTAATGCAAATTTTTGTTTCTGACGTGATGTCTATAGAATAAGAATGTAGAAGATATCGACAAATTATACATTTAGAAGAATTACTTTTCACTCCACATGAAGAAAAGTATCAGCTGAATGGGCCCAGTCTTTATTCTTGAATTGACACATTCTATACAGCAGTCCAGCTCATCTGAAAAGAAAATAAAACAGTCATTAATGAACACATAGGTGAACATGTTATCGTAATTTATAATGGAAGGCTGAAGTTTGAAACTGAAACAACAAGGGATTTCTTTATATCAAAATTGTCCCACAATTCATTGCAATGTTAGTTTCTCGGAAACACTGGGAAACTATAGCTAAGAACATGTCGACCTTGCGATCCATCTTAACTCATCTCAACTCAACTACCAGCATCTCACTGCAACTGGCTGCTACTGATTCACCCGATTACAGTCGACATGTTCGCTCTTGCGACTGGGTACAGCTAGTTGCAGTTGATCGCAAGCGAGTTGAGCATGTTCTACTTTTCTTTTCAATTAAAAGAATAGATATTACGTTTATAAAACGACTGTCTAAAATCAAAGTTACAATGTAGCCATATGAGGACAGGGGTTCATAGACCTCAAAATATGGAGTTTTTACAGAACAAAATTCAGTTTTTTTAGTGTCATATTGAACTGTTTTCATTTTTCAACATCCAGCTTTTTATTTTTATCATACTAAAACATAAGAAATGGAGTCTGTTAAAAATGATGCGTTAACATGATGTCTCAAATTGAGTTTATTCTTCAGCTTAACTACCATTTAGGGTAGTTAAACTGGAAGTCTATGAACCCCTGGTTGATTGCACAATGAATTCTTACACATATGCCTCACCATCAAGTCTATGAACTATAAAATGTGTTACATTTTACCCTTTTTTAAATCAATTTTTACTGATTTATTCAATTTTAAAACAAAAACATTTGAACTGTTTGAAAAATGTTTTTAAAACATGTTTTGTGAGATAAAAAAAAGATTTGATTAATACTTATGGACATTCTAGGTTAAATAACATTCCAGAAGGTTAAAGATGTCCTGCATGCATAATGTGGCAGGTGGTTAAAGGGAGCAAGATTTAGGATGTCCAGGAGCTTTCACCAGATTAAATCACTAATAGTGGATTGAATTTAATAACGCTTAGAAACAACCAGTCCATGCTGGTCTAAGCTCTAAGGGCGAGCAGGAAGCTGATCTATGATGTCTTTGTACCAAGTCTTGTGAATGTCTAACTGTGTTATTTTTGTTGCCAGTGATGTGGAGAATGTTTATCTCCACCCATTGTTCAAGGAGGTCATCATATGAGTGAAATCACCAAGTACATGTACCGCATAAAACCTCAATCAAACAGACCATCACAATGGATGTCAATTGTTTAGGAATTTATTAGCCACTGTAATTGATTAATGCCCATTTTCATATAATGAAATTTATTAGAAAAAAAATCTGTGCCAAGTATGAAATTGGTCCAGGAAAACAATGCACCCTGAGATATCGATGACCTAGAGCTTAGATAATAGGATTTTGCATAATGAAGTTGTAAAAAGCTGAGTTTGCCTGAGAATCCACAAACACAATTTCTTCTAATTGAAATATAAAGAAATGATCATGATTTGCCTTAAAACAGAGAAAAAGAAAAAAATTCAAAAAACTAAATTGAAAGATACAGAAAAATTGATAAATTGCATACAAGGAGGATGGCAAGGAAGTCAAATTCTTTCTAGATGAAATTAAATGAAGAGGAAATTGATTAACTTTCTCTTTACCGGGAAAACAATCAATAACTTGGCGAGAATGTTCCTATTTGTGAGAGGACGAATGTTTCTGTGGGTGAAATCAATTAGACAATGGTATTTGTGAAGTACAGTTGGAATAACATGAAGAGGGCCTTACAGAGAGAACACAGATAACAGGACAAGTCTGGGGAAACACGGCTGCTGTGGTCAGAACAATCATACGAGACACAAACATTTTATGGAACCAACATTTTTATGTACACATAATAATTTGCATATATAACATAAGACATTTTTAAGGGTACAAAAATTTGTTTGTTTGGGGTTTAACGTCGTACTCAAGGGTATTTCACTTATATGATGAAGGACTGTCCACTTCGCACTGTTCCTTGCCTTATTACGGTGGAAAACTGAGAG
Organism: Mopalia kennerleyi; assembly: GCA_034783855.1. Lineage (NCBI taxonomy): Eukaryota > Metazoa > Mollusca > Polyplacophora > Chitonida > Mopaliidae > Mopalia > Mopalia kennerleyi. The sequence goes on along the minus strand of JAVFBX010247586.1, from coordinate 2,961 downwards.
GAAACCTCGTAAAAACAACCAGCCACATCGTGTGACTCATTCATATACCCTATGGTTGACAGACGGACACGATCCTGTGAGCGGTAACTTGGAGTAGTATTAGGAAGCGCACACACTATAAACTAAGCCAAGACTATGATGTTATATGATCATGGATTGGCTTACTTGACCTTTCTTAAACTAGAGCAGCAATTGGCAAGGTATTGCCAATCTGCAAGTTTAACAAGGACAGTATATCCAGTATTTTATGTTGTGCAATAAAATCAAACAAAGACAGAAGTGTTTCATTTCTCTATAACATGACATATTATACTGTTGACAAGAATTTTTAAAAGTTGACTCTCGCAGTGAACTGACAACCTGCATGCAAATAAAAACTTGCTAACTGGAATGTTAGATAATTTATGTCCAATGGTAAATAAGGTCAACAAGACTGTACCACAGTACTGTACTCTGTCCATACATGTGCTGTGAATAGCCAGGGGTTTGGTTTATTCAAGGGAGTTAAGTAACTTAAGTTGTCCTCTACACCAACCAGCTCATGGCCTTCTCACTAAATATGAAAGTCAATAATGTAGCTGCGACCATTTCCTGACAGACTTAGGTAGAGCGTATGTTTCTGACAGGTGAACATTTGTAATCAATTTCTACAGAAGGTTCTACCCAGTAACATGACGTTGACCTTAATAGAGCAATTAGTAAAGCCCCTGATGAAGTGAATACTTAATACAGCAATAAATATACCTTTCAAGAATCAACATTTGTGGGAAAACTGCTGATTGTAGTTAGGATTAGAGTGCATTAGTTGTGCATACTTTATATTCAGGGCTACAGGGAGAATCAAAGTTTTATTACAATTTCTAATTCAAATGTAGTTTGATATTACAGAATTTAACAGAAATTAATTCTATGAAGTTGAATATAATAATATATATGTTTTTATAGCAAAGCTGTCAATTTGTATCTAAAATGTATGACTACAGAAACTTAAAGTTGTATAATCTGGTGTGACTTGTTGATGTCGACTTCCTATTCAACAGTGTACAATCTATAACATGTAAGGCATTTGAGTCATTGAAAATGTTATAAATGTCAAAATGTAAAATATTATCCTGTAACTAATATTTAATATTTCTCCTAAATTAGAGGTAAATAAAGATATATATATATATACATGTATATGTATTTTATTGTTGGATTGACACTGTACTAAAGGTTATTTCACTCACATGACAGTGTGCGAGCCGAATAGGTGAAGGAAACCAACTTCTAGGCCACTGGCAATAAACAAGGACAAATACAGGACATAATACAAAGATGCCCCAAACAAACTGGCTTCCTATTCCCAGTTAGCTCTGAAAGCACCATGACAACAGGAAGCATTCCTCCGCATGTCAGAAAGAGAAGTTTAAAAAGGATTTTATTTCAATATATTAAAAATGTTGCAATTCAAGAGGTCAGCCGTATTAAGGGATCTCACACCAGAATACTCTTAGCCAATGAAGTCATGAAGTGAGAAAATAAATGAATGTTCTGCTGGAGCCCTTGGGCAGTCAACAATCAACATCACTAATTTGTGTTTATGAACCGTTTTCAAAGCAGTCTATCAGACGGACTGTGTGCCTATCTAAACTATTTAGGTCCTTTTGAATGTGTGCACTTCATCTGATAATGGGGACCAAAAACTATAGACAATTCATAAATATAAAGGTGTTCTGTTAATTTTGGTGACTTTCAAGAATAGATGTTAACACGTAGGCAATTAATTTTGATGCTTAGTTATGTAAAATTTTAATCTATCTTATTGCAGATGTATAGCAGCCTGTGCTCATTTTGTGGCTTCTCATTGTTCAACTTGTAGGGTAGTTTCCTCTGCCCTTTGCGCTGGTCTACTGTATAAAGAGGGGAGAAATCCTTTAATTTAGGAATAAGATCTCAATGTGACAAACACAAATTCTTATGTAGTTTAAGCATATTCCATGAGATTGTGTCCATCAGATAATTAATTAAAGATAGTGCCTGGCATCAAAACAAGTAGAGGTAGAGCTGTGTATCTCAATCATAGTCTATTATCAAATGTAGCCTTGTTACAAGCTTTTGTAAACATTATTGTGTTATTTCAAGTCTTTTCGCTAACACTCAGTTACATGTATGTGTAAATACCTGATCCTATTTGATATTAATTTTGTGGGACAGAATGTGACCATCCATTGCACAGTAGCCTTGTACAAAAATGTCCAAATGCAGCTTATGTTTCTGTTGTCAATCCAGTCAAGCCGGTAAGTCTACTAAATTCAAGTTTTGAGCTCTTCATCCAAACTATTGGGGACTAATCACACTCTTTGGGCAGTATTTACAGTCTTTGGGCAAAATTTACAGTCTTTGGGCAGTATTTACACTCTTTTGGGCAGTATTTACACAGTATTTACAGTCTTTGGGCAGTATTTATACTCTTTGGGCAGTATTTACACTCTTTGGGCAGTATTTATACCCTTTGGGCAGTTTTTACAGTCTTTGGGCAGTTTTTACAGTCTTTGGGCAGTATTTACACTCTTTGGGCAGTATTTACACTCTTTGGGCAGTATTTACACAGTATTTACAGTCTTTGGGCAGTATTTACACTCTTTGGGCAGTATTTATAGTCTTTGGGCAGTATTTATAGTCTTTGGGCAGTATTTACACTCTTTGGGCAGTATTAACAGTCTTTGGGCAGTATTAACAGTCTTTGAGCAGTATTTATAGTCTTGGGCAGTATTTACAGTCTTTGGGCAGTATTTACAGTCTTTGGGCAGTATTAACAGTCTTTGAGCAGTATTTACAGTCTTTGGGCAGTATTTACAGTATTTGGGCAGTATTTACACTCTTTGGGCAGTATTTATACTCTTTGGGCAGTATTTACAGTCTTTGGGCAGTATTTACAGTCTTTGGGCAGTATTAACAGTCTTTGAGCAGTATTTACAG
>JAVFBX010247564.1:0-10157 GCA_034783855.1 Mopalia kennerleyi | reverse complement strand
AAAAAATAAACCTAAGTGAATGCTTCGTCCACAACCGGTTTTACACCCTATCTGACCTTGTGTAGTTATTGATTTACACTCTGCAACAGCCAATCAGAAAGTTTGTCTGTTGCAAAATTCGATATAGGTGAAAGAATGAAACGATGCAAGCGAGATATAGTTTCTGATAATTTATTAAACATATAATAACAAAAATTGAATGGTAAATATTATATTTAGCACTATATCGATGGGATAACAAAAAAAAATTAAATAAACAGAAAGCTAGCAGCCTGTTAGCAACTTTAGATGCCATGTAAATATAAAAATAAAATACTTTGCTGAATTAATTTTAGCTTATCTTAACTCGCATCGTTAAGATGAGTAAACAGCCACATTTTATCCACGATGCTTTTGAATCACGTAAAACTATGTTATTACGTCCTGTTTAGTCCCATATGGCCAATGTTACAGTAACAAAATATTATATATATCCGCCATATCACTGCCATGTATCTTTGTTATGACCAGGGGCAGAGTTTTGCTCACGTCAATAAAAGTCAATTCAGTGGAAATTAAAACATCTGTGTTCGCCATCTTGATTTGTTCTTCTTATCCATTGACAGCATGAGGTAACCGCTGATTCGGCTCCTTTGATTCTAGATCCTGTTCCGAGTGTCCCCTGAAGTTGTTTTTCTTGGTAAACTTCACGGTGCATTTTCTTTGACATCTGGAATTGCCTATGAAAGACCGCGGATTTTATGTAACTCATGCTATCATTGCCGCCTTGTCGTACGACAAATTATCGCCTCTTTAAAGCAGTAAACAACACACGGGTTGTTTTTATAAGGTTCACGAACTGTAACACTTTGGCTTTCAGCGTCCAGTCTTGCCCACACGTTTTCTGGGAGACTTAGGATTTTTCGCACCAAGAAGAGTGTGCATGGCTTTAGTAGTGTTTGATTTCAGCTCTATCATTTGATGACGAATAGATCTAAATAAAGCAAACGTTCTCCTCTTCTTTTTTGATGATATCATTAACTCAAGTACTTCTTCAAAAACTTCGTTCATTCCTGCGCTACTAAGGGCAGAGCACTCCAAGAAACTTACTGCTCCGATCTGTTCAGCGAGTTGTCTCCCCTCATCTGCAGAGACGCATGCACTCGGTTCCGCCAGTGGTCGCAAGTCAATTTTTAACCCAACGAGAAGCAAAGGTTTCTTTTTATTCAAATATCGTTTCAATTCCGGAACCCAAATAGTTTTCAGATTTTCGAAAGAGCTTCTCTTCACGACAGAGTAGCAGAGCAGAAAGACATCGCTTTTCTCGTAGGCAAATGCTCTCAAGGGCTGGTAACAACTTTGGCTAGCGTTGTCAAAAAGTCCAAGTAAATATCGCTGACTCCCAACTGTAACGTCGGCTAAAAAATAAGAGAAAAAAAACACCATTAAAATCCTTCATATAACAATTAAACTTAATTAAATATTAAATTTGGCAATGGTATATATTCATTTGGTTCCTAAGTTCCATAATGCAGTGTTAGAAATATGTTCATATCGTATTCAACGATATCGAAAATAGGTTCTATAATATTTGATAAAATAAAGTATGCCTACCTGCATAATTTTCGAAAATGGTTGATTCAGTTTCGTTGGGAAATTCCTTATTAGCTTTAGTGAGAGCTAGGCATGTTTTACCCACACCTTGATCTCCAGTAAAAGAACAGTTGTAGGATCCGCTGTATTTTGGTAAAGCCATTTTCTCTGTGATTGCTCTTGACTGACCTACGTGTTGAGCGAACAGAATGATAATGACTTGCCAACTGTTGGGCTGGCTTATATACCACTGCCTTGGCATACAGAGTTGCCAGCTATAGACCTGTCTGATGACCAATTAGACAGCTGGCTTAATGAATATATATCACAGATGAGCGAATAATATCAAAACAGGAAAATTCTCCTGGGGTCATAATGGCACTTCCCGACTCCCCGGGTTGATCACCACACCCTATTAGTGGCTACCGGGGAGTCTGTTCCGCTTTGATCCCTTCTATGCGGTTAGGGACGTTTGCATTTCCTACAGCCACGACACGGATTAGGATTAACGCTAACAGGGCACACTATTTTACTCTCACCTTCTCTTTTGTTTCTGTTTTATTTTAGCTTGGTTCATTAGGAACATAACCGGCGAGGAGTTAATCTGGGCAAACAAAGAGTTAACCGCGCGAAATCGGAGCTCACCAGGGTGTCGTCTGTTCGACAGTAGGCCTACCAATCTTTCAAACGTGTCGCCCAGATTTGTTCTCACCTTGTCATTATGGCTAAAATACGGGAATGCTTACTGAAGCAAAAACAAATTATTTTTAAAAAGCAAACCAACAACAACACAATAATAATAATTACAAAACAAACCACCAACAAATTATGTGATTAATGGGCCGAGAAATCCATAAACGGGAAGCAGCTTACCCACAATGTCAATAACAGCAGTCTCTTCAGCGGAAGCATACAAGGAGCTTTTTATGTTTCTTTTGTTTTTATTGAATTGAACTGTTACATATAAATTAAAATACGTATGGCGTAAGTGACCGAGCGAGAAAAGTTTTAAATATACCCAGCATAAGCTATTTTAAAGAATACACATTCAGAAAAAAAGGAAACAATTATTTTTCTTGAATAAGCAAAGCTATTTTTTCAATGAATGGAAGGCTATATTACTGACGAGCCCTTTGAAAACAGAACGCATTGACAAAGATTTGTTATACGAAAATAAAAATAAACACGACTTAGTTTGTATATAGCACGCATGGTAGTATTATTCTCTGTATTTGATTTGCATAAATTTCACACAAATTTTGATGATATTTTATTTCGTGGTTCGCAGAGATGAAGTCAAGGTAAAATCAGTTTATTTTGTTTGTACCATTTGTATACTAGTAATTCCAGTTAATGTGTATTTCTTGTATTCAGTAAAAGACAATATACACTTTTCCGATGTTGAAAATAATTCCGTATTTCATTTACGAATTGTAATTAAACTAGAGTTTGATACTTTGTTTGTATCTCAACATTTACTACAAACATATTTTCCCAAAAGTTTTACTAATTTGTACTTAAAATATTCGAACAAAACTATTCAGTACAATACGATATTATTTTATGGTTTAAAAGACAAGAGCAGTTTATATCGGTTTCCGCTTCATATTTTTACTATGAACCGATCTAAAATAAATTATTAAAATCCAATAACTATTTATAGCATTTATATATTTAAAAATATTATTAATATGATATGAAATAATTTGTGCACACAATTCGATAAAACAAATGTTTATTATTTATTGAAGTACACTAAGTAATCATTAAGCAGTGTAAAAAAAAGTTACGTATTTTTCGAATGATTGATTTATTGAGTCCTGCTCACTGAAAAGCAAACAGATCAACAGATAACAAACAAACCCTTTGAGAAGAAGTGTGACAGTATAACTATCATCAATTTGAGCCTATATCGCTTGTCAAAGCCTAATGTACTAAGGCCTAATCCCTTGTCACAGAATTAAGTTATAATTTTTGTCTATTTAATCTGAAATCAATACTACCATATGTTTTATAAACTGGGCGTGTTATAATTGAAACCCCCGAGGGATCTCGGGGCAGAAGAATAAAACTCCGTAGCCACAGTGGGGGTCCGAATTGAACTGTGATTTCAACGCACTCAGATCTAGGTGTTAGGGCCGAGCGATACTCCGCTAATCCGAGATCTAGGTGTTAAAGCCGAGCGATACTCCACTAATCCGATAAAACTAGTGTTTATCTAGAGGAAATCTCACCGAGGTTTGTTTAGTGGAGTGGATTTCATGAACGATGCTAGATTTTGAATTTATTAACTCACGTGACCAAGCTAACTTCTATATTTTGACATCTCTTCCCCAAGCTACAGCTACTTACAAGTACTTACAAAGATTCTTGAAAAAGAATCTTTGTAAGTACTTTTATATATATGAAAATAAACTTTGTGATTGAAGGGCCGCGAAATCCATACCAGGGAAACACGCTAAAACCGCAATTTCAAACAAAACGCTACAGCTTACAAGAACTCATCGATTTATAGCGATATGCAATTTTTTGGTTTATACATTGGATCACACAATCTCAAGGTTTGCAACCCCAATCAGCCTTCTGCAAACTTTCTAAGATTCAAGTTGAAGCGATAAGCCTATGCAAATTTTAATCGAAGAAATGTATAAGCTTGAATCTATTTATGTTAGCTTACATCTAACGCAGGAAACTTAGGACCGATATTTTTATTTAATATCAAAAACCCACCGTAAAACATATGTCAATTTTTTGTTTAAATTACCAGGGACTACCATTAACTGACCTCAGATTCCATTAACTAATAATATAGACTAAATACACTCCTGCTGTCCCTGTTGTTTATAACTTTCGGGAATTTAAGCAATAGGTGATCGCTATAAAAAAAATATATAACATTTTTCTTTCCATTACGATTTTTTTTTTTCTGATAAGTTTTCAGATACTAGAAAAGTTGATATTCTTTCCGAAATGCCCGCATATATCAATATCTGCAGATACCTATATTAACCCAATTATACGGACTCGATCATGAAAAAAGCGGCTGGTTGGGGTTTAATGCCATACTCAATGGGTGTAGGAAACCACTCTTGACGTCACATGTATTATAACATAGAAAAGACAGCAAAAACAAAGAATCAACAACAGATCGTCGTCCTCTTATCTCCAAAAGCAGCAGGACGCCAGGAAACTCCCTCTCAATGTCTGCCCAAAACATGGAATTCTTAAACGTTATAGTATAATTTAACAAACGTCTAATCCGATAAAACAAGTGTTTATCAAGAGGAATACTCGCTGATGTTTGTTTAAGGGATTGTTTTCCATGAACGATGCTAGATTTTGAATTTATTAACTCAAGTGACCAAGCTAACCTGTATATTTAACGAAGCGGGCAACTCCCTCGCCAAGCTACAGCTTACAAGAACGCATCAATTTATAGCGATATGCAATGTTTGTTTGTTTGTATATTGGATGACACAATCAGGAACTCTGCGGTCCCAATGGGCCTTTTGCGAAGTTGTTAAAGGGGAAACACAACTGTTTTTCGACCGTAGCTTATTATTTTTATTGCATATTTTCAAAGACAATCATCTGTATTGCACTTGGAATCGAATTAGCATATAGCTTTCATACCAAGCCGAAAGTGAGGGTTCCATCCTCAAGCGAAACAACAACAACAACAAACAACCTAGTACTAAAAAGCGGATTTTTAAAACCGCATGTCAGCTGAAAACGTGCTAAACGTATGTGTTACTCAAAGAGCTATGTTGATATGTATACAACAGATTGTTAAATTAACTAATTAATAGTTATGCTTACTCGATTGTAAGTACAATACAGATGTTTATTTGTGAAAATATGCCATAAAAATAATAAGCTTAGGTCGAACAGTTGTCTTTCCCTTTAAGCGTCAAGTTGAAGGGATAGGCCTCTGTAATTTTTAATCCAAGACATTCATAAGCTATCATCTTTCTGACCGATATTTTCATTTAAATATCAAAACCCACATAAAAAAATATGCCAATATTTTGTTTAAACTGCATGCAGGTGCCACGTTAACTGTCACTGTTGTTTAAAGCGTTAGGTAGATCAAGCAATCGGTGATCGCCGTCGAAAAAACTACAACTTTTTTCTTTCCAATACGATTTTTAATCTGATAACTTTGCAGACACTGGAAAAGTGGCTATTCTTTCCGAAATGTCCGCATATATCGATTTCTGCAGATATTTATTAACCCGATTATAAGGACTCAGTCATTTTTAAAAAACTGCTGGTTGGAGTTTTACGCCGTAGGCTACTTTAGAGTATTGATATGACGGCGTACCAGCACAATGGGTGAATGGGAAGCCACTTTTGGCGTCACATGTAACGATGACAAGACAGCAAAACCATAGGACGTCACCACAGATTGTTTTCTTCTTCTCTCCAAAAAGCAGCAGGAAACTCCCTCCCAAACCTGCCTTAACTTTTAGTTAACTTTATGAGACATGTTGGAGGTTATGTTGGTGCTCAGAGACTTCATTTTACAGAGGATAAAAATAAAATAAAATTTGAATTCATTTCAATTTATTTTGGCTGGCGTTCTCAATCCCAGTCCCAAGAAATATTGCTGACTCCCAACTGTAACGTCGATTGAAATATAACAATTATAAATGTTAAAATCCCTTATGTATAATAAATAATAATTTACAAAAAGGAAATTCAACTGTGCTTAAAAATATTAATGTAGTACTGAGATCTATTCATTTGGTTCTTTTATGGTTAGTGTTTAAAATTAGTTTATATCGCCTTCAATTTTGTTCTGTGATCAGGTATAGGCCAATCTGAATAATTGAACACCAAGAAATACCTTCTAACCGCCCGAACAAAACATGAATTTCTTAAACTTTATGTAATTTAACAAAGGTGTTGGGGGGAAGTTTGATGCTCGGAGACGGGATTTGACAAACTATGAAAATGGTTAGAATTCAGTTCATTTTGTGCTTGAAGTGGTCAGAATAGATCAGCCAATGTCATTACATTTCTTACTTTTAACTATACATTGTGTGTTTATCTCAAATTTGACGTTATGCTCATACACGTTTAGACACAAGACTGCAATTATTCAAAAACTTCCATTTAAGAATATCAAATCGACCACATCAATTATTTAAGTTTACAAACATGCAATTTTACGGTTGCATGTTCTTTTTCTTAAGTAAAATGTTTTCATGTTTTTCTTTTCTTTTTCTTGATATTTTTTATGTATTCAACTTGATTAAAAACAATTGATTGCTTTGTAAATTTCACTGGCTTACTTACAGCAATGAATAGGATCCACGGGTGCTATATATAGATGGTACGCAGACGTCAATAGCACCATGTTAGAAATGCGGCCTTGTAAAAGGTGTTTTAAGTTCTGAGTAGATCGGAGTATTTCTCGCTACCTCATGCCTGCCAGATTTACAACCAATCACCTGCACAACGGCCGCTAATTACCAGATGTTTATGTGAGGTAATTACCTGGTCATTAAGTTATATTACACGACCCACTTACAAAGATGTCCCACTTAGTTTTTCTCCGTGTGCCCAAAGACCACCAACAGGCGCTAAATTAAGCTCTAAAAAGGGTTAACACAAACTCAAATACTCTAATATGCACTTGTTATCTACATTATTCCGCGATATTGTAAATAGACTCTTTTTTTATTTCAACTTTAATAATATTCTAATGTTCTTTATAAATAATTTAATTTATATATTGTAATATTAATAATTTATTGTTATGGTAGTTTTTCTTCTTTAATTCAAATATGGCAATGTAAATTAAATTAACCAAAAATTATTGTAAAAAATATAGAAATGAAGCGTGTGATTGACGGGCCGCGAAATCCATCACGAGAAGCGACCCTAAAAGCACAATTTCAAACAAAACATTATTCCGCTAACATATGACTATGCCCAATCGTAAAAATACTGCGTAAACTAATTAATATCCTTCGTTTTCTGCTGTAAATGTGTGTATGCTCTTCATGAATTGTATTTTTTGTAATGTATAAAAACAGCTCAGACGCATTGAATATAAAATCAAAATCATATATCATCAAACCATAGTTGTTTAATACGCACGTCACAGATAAAAGCTGCAATGTCGAGGAATGTAATAACCTAGAAATGTGTTAACTGGTTTGTCACGTAAATGCAAATTCTACAGTATCCAGTGTCCATAAACTGTTAAGTACCGTTAACAGGGTCATGCAATCTGTATTTTACCTAGTTGTATTTTAAGGGAAACTATAATACTAACATACCATTATTTTATTCATTTGTACATTATAAACAGTTCAGCATTATCCTTTATTCTAAAAGTTGGAAGGAATTGTAGTCAAAGTTATTTTCAGCATATATTGTAATCATTTCATGTCACAAATAGTGTATCTTATGTTGATGGTTTAAGTTGAATCGGTTTAACATTATTATACAAACAGTGAGAATACGCTCAACTCTTCTAACTGCAATTTTGTAACGTTTTCCATTTTCAGTCCTACACATTTTTAATACTGAGACGTCTCGTTTTTCATAAATAATCATTTTATCAAAAATATAGATTTAAAAAAAAACAACAACATTTTTGTATCTAATAACTCATGAAATTAAGATCCGAATACTCTAATATGTAGCGTACTGCAATGAATATGTTTAACGAAAAAAAAAAATGCCTTCAATTTGGTCATTTAACTTCAGTTAGGTTTACAGCTAATACTTGTATTATATACGTTTTTATAAATATGACGAACAGGGAGGTAACTCTGTAAAAAGCAATCTGATGACGCTAATGTCGGTAGGGTTTCTAAGGCAACCAAGGTATCTTATATTCAGCACAGCACTTGCACTTATAGGCCTACGTGGTCATAGTGTTCAGATATCCTGTTAACGACAATGTTTAACAAACAACACATACTACACTGTAAATCCAAACGTTTAGGTTTTAAACGCAATAATAAACGCGAAACTGTAACACTTTTTAAACACAAGAATGTGTTTATAAAATAGATAAACATAATGTTTTTTTGTGTATAACATAGCAAAACAATAATGTATTTATGGGTCGGTAACACTTTTAAAACGGGATATAGTGTTTATTTGCCTTTAAAATAAACACGTTGTTAAGCTTACATGACGTTACCTTTAGTATTACTTACACCACAAATTGTAGCTAAAACAATAGATAAAGCTTAAAGTCAAACGTAAAGAAATAAGTAAAGCAATACAATCTAATTTGTTGAAGAAAATAAACGTTTTATTATCTCTTGTTAAATTGACTTAAATGACAAGTTGCTGTTATCAAAACAAATTTATGTTCATTATATTATGTCAAATAGGTTATTGTAAGTGCATGATTCCTCCTATCGTACTATACAAAATGTAATCAATCAGAGCTATTTGTGTTACTATGATATCAATATAAATACATTGAAAGCTCTTTGTCACTGTTTTGGAGGTACTGATATCCCTTTAATTCATGTAAAAAAGCTATATTCACAACTTGAAAGGAGTATCACAATCACACTTTCGGGATGAAGCTTCCTGATGCCCTAGGGTTCTCTTAGATTAGGGGCAACAGAAATCCGATCTGTTTTGTAATGCCTTTGCGATGCGTCGTGTCATTTTCGTTTCTCATCTTTTTGTTGTTGTTGATGGCGCTGAGGGTGATTTCCTTCATTCATTGGACTGGCTCGCCATCGTGTGAGTGAAATAACATTAACAACGGCGTTAAACCTCAACCCCAAAATTTTAACAAATAAAAATCGCATTGTCCCTTATACTTCAATTTAACGGATATAAATCATAAATCGCTTGGTTACCACTGATAAGTTTAGCATATCGATTCTCCTGGTGTATAAAGTGCCGCAATGCTGAGATTAAAATAAGTCTTTCGTTATTCAAAGTTACTCTACTCTTGTGTTAATTGATATGTCAGTGGAAACTGAAAAAAATATTCAAGAAGAATTCTAAAATAAAGTGAAGATCACCTAATGGTTATGTATTTAACAAAGATCTTGCAAAGTTATATTAAAGTCACAATCGGATGTCAGGTATCTCAACATATCATATCAAACCAGTAGTTTTCAATATACATTATTCAACTTAAGTACATTATATCGAAATAAATCTAATGGTAACCCGACAATTGCTTCGGCATAATGTCTCCAGACAACTGCTCTAAAAACAAAAAGACAATTTTTCGGGCGAAAATGGCTCTTCGATATTTCATCCAGCGACATATGCTCCCGCGACAATTGCCCCAACGTCAGTTTCTCGGACGACACATGCTCCGGCGACATTTTCTCAGGCGATAGTTGCACCCATGGTCATTGCTCCGATTGTCCGTGGACTTTATCTCTATTCATATTTAAACGGTAGAAAACTAAATTCACTTTCGGACGTTTCAAATAACCTCAAAATGTGTTAAATACAATATAATGATCTATGTCGATAGATAAGAACTGGAGCAATTGTCAACCGGATTGTTTAGTCCGTTTCTAGTCAAGAGGCTGTAGAGAATAACACGGAGACTAGAGTACATTGAACTGCGTCTTTACTAG
>JAVFBX010247553.1:0-10157 GCA_034783855.1 Mopalia kennerleyi | reverse complement strand
TTTTTTTTTTCTTTTTATGAAAACAGTAATATTTCCAAATCTGTGTTTGTGTGCGTAAATACGCGTTAGCTAAAACGTTGCCTCGGTTGGAAGGTGGTAAGCTGTTATACGAATGTAATAATCGAAATATACGCATTGCTCAAGGCTATTTCACCTGTATAACCGCAAAACACTCCAACACTGGATACTCACACTAACACAACAATAATTTTGAATATTGAGAGAAAGTGTATGTGCTAGCATCTTCCTCGAAACGTTGCTCGTCAATAAACACCAAAGTTTCATATTTATAAACAATAAAATTGTTTTTAAAAAACTTGCTTTGTTAACATGAAAAGTGTCTTGCTTTGTATTTAAACTAATGTTCCTTCATTGCACTTCAGTTGACCATTCTTGGAACCAATAATTATAATTGGGAACATGGACCCCCTGAAACACATGTTTGGGCCCTCTTATACAAATAATCAACACCATTCCATGCACCATTTATGTTCATTTCCCACTTTATTGCGATCTTTTTCAAACAATTTTAAACCTTAAATCGGACAGATTAAAGCGTCAATTTTAGAAAGTTCCACTATAGCCACGCAATATAATTTGCTTAATGAATATTAATGTTGATTTCATACCCACATCGTTCTAAATTTTAAGGACCCAATTAATTGTTTTATTTGCAATCAAATACTCAAACAGATGGTCCATTTATGTCAGTTGTATATGCTGTAGGCCTACCTGATAAAAATCTTTGTTCGTGAATTTCAGCATAAAAGCTTATTTGCTTGTTAGCTGTATTTGTCACATGTCACTTGCATGCTCGCTGTGAATTGTGTCTTTCAAATCTTTGTCACAAACCCGTGTATGTTTCACAATGTGTATTAACTTAATGCCGTGGACATTCAACTTGTAATGTACAAAGAAAGGTTCATCTTGAAATGGACACTGGCACAGAAATCAATATTATAGTTGTCGATAGTGGTTGAGATGTCCTTCAAATGATCAGCTAAAGTTTTGCAAGGATGTGTTGGGGGAAAATATAAAAATGTCACTTTACACACGTGCATTTACGAGTCATTTGAAACCAAACCAAAGATTTTCGAGTCTTGGTCATTGCAATAAATTCCTGAAAAGCGCGCATCCGTTCGCGTGCCATATTGCGGGCGTTTCATACAATACTCGGTTTGCGATCGGTAATCAGAAAACACGCTCCAGTGCGCCACTTCACGTGACATCATGGAAGTATGCACGTGCAATGCTCGCGCAGGTGAAAATGATTGCCTTGGGCGCCAACAAACGGGTTCCGTAGTCGAGCTGCACTGCTTTAGGTCTGCCGATAATTGGCCGTTCTCCAATCAGCGAGTTCAAAGGCGACTGTTGTCCGTGGGAGGTTTTGTCACGAATGACTGGTCACACCATCCTGTCTCCCCGGTCATTCTTCTCCGCTTTACCCGTTAACCCATCCCGTCTTCCGTCTGTCGTTCCCCATCACTCTGTATACCGCCTGTCAGTGACCCTTGTCCAGTTTCGATACGCTCAGTTAGATATATCGATCCAAAATCAATAATTCTCGATAGCTAACGTGTGAATACCTGTGTAGGCCAAGCGTTAATAAAATTAGCTTAATAAATAAGTCATGTTTGCTTTTAAACCATGTAAAACGGTTGGACATCTATTAAATAATCGGTATGAATGCCCGATTTATTTAATCTATGTATGGACATTTTAAAAACGAGCAATATATTATTGTGAATAAAGACAATTTTAATCTGACCCATTTATGTCTCAAATTAAAATTACTATTGCAACAAAAATAGACAATATATAGTTGGTTATGAACACAGACTGTGACGTGTTAACTATACGCAAAATGAGGAGGTGATCGGAGTCATTCCGATATTTACTGCTAGTGGCGATTGTGTCCAAGTCTAAGTATCGTAAGTGTATAAGGTTTACCTATAACAAAAAAGACAGAGAAACTCAGCATTGCCCTGTTTTCTAAAATGCAATCATATATGTTTTATATTAACTTTGATCTAATAAACTAACAAGACAATAGATGGATAATGAGATGAAAAATCCGTTTTGGTACATGTATACTTGGACCCGTGAACATGTTTATTGCAGACCTATCAAGAACTTGTGGCTGCGGCCGTGGCTTGGTAGATAGCGTGTGCGCTACTAATCCTTCTTCGATGTACCGTTCACGGGATCGAGTCCGTCTGTAGACACGCAGGTTTATGAGTGAGTCAAACGACGTGGCTCCGACAATCGCGGCGTTGGTTTTTATGACGTTTCCTCCCCGTTTTCTGTCGTAGGCAAGGAAGTGGACAATCCGCCGCCATATAAGTGAAATACCTTTAAGTACGACGTTCAATTCAAATCAGACAAACAAATAAAGAGCATGGACCAATCAGGTGCTACAAAAGGCGAGAATTGTTTTTGTGTCTTTTAGAAAGTGAACTTTAACAGCGTTTTTTGTTATTTTGGGATAACACTTTCTTAGTTTGAAAACATTCTAGTTCAGAAGATTTTACGGGCTAAAAAAGGCGAGAAATCCTACAACACATAGTCCAGCCAGAAACACACTCAGCGTTTTCAGAAAAGTCAGGAAAATTGGTTGATTCATTAAGGTTAGATTGAACCAATGTTTGTACTGAATGGCTAGAAGAGAGACAAAATATTATCTACTTAGCTTAAATTGTATCTCATCATGAATAAAATTCTTTATAAACCAACATTAGTATGCTTCCCACAGATGATTTGGAATTAAAACACAGTACTTTCTTGAAATACTACTTTCAGAATGATAAAGAATATTCATTTCTCCCCAATTTTAAGTAGTTTCTATGCGTAACTTTGATAGTTATATCACTGTATTTTCTTGGTTTCAAAGTGAAACGGTGAAAAAGTTATTTTAAGTGTTATTAGTGACGTCAGTGGCATTGAAATCCAACAGCTCTCACCTGTTTGTATCGTTTGTTCGTTTCGTTGGGATCTTACGCTGTACTTTTGGCTACCTATGGCTCTCGCATGACGGCGTGTTCAATGCACGAGGGAACCTACCCCCGACACTATTGACAACAAAGAAAGACAGGACAACCACAAGAGCAAGTTAAAATACATTATTAGGAAAGCATTATCTCAATATCCACCGCAGTGTCTTTCAACGGTTATATACGCTGTCTATAGGATATAGAGCGAAATATGACAACAAACCGCAACAATTGCTTAAAAATTAAACACAATGAAACTTCAAGGCGTTTTTTTTTTTTGTTTCGAGTAAGTCGATATGCAACAACTCGCTTTTTATTTTCCCTAAAATAATTGTATCATTAAAACAAAACATCAATTAGGGCCTATAGCCGTGTTGCAAACATTGACATTATATTTTATAGTTAAGGTCTTCGCTAGACATTTTGGAGTATTTCGCCGCATGGCAGCATTTAAAAAGCCATGTCATCCAAATTTAATATCAAGTGTAGAAACACAAGCGTTCCATACTGTTGTCCTCCCCTTGTTTTGTATTCGTAGCAAAAATCCAATTAAAGTATCATTTTTATATTCACCAATTATATTGTAAGATTTTAATGAGACGTTCATTGGAATATTGCCTGCTGTATCAAAAGCACCAATAAATCCAAAGAGCAAATGACCCCTCCAGCGTTCCATAAAAACACAGATACACAAACAATTCATTCACAGTGGAAATATCCCCCAGCTAAGTTTTGATATTGAGCCACACAATTGCGGAAATTGTATTTACAGGGATTTTTCTCTGATCGTTCAACTGGAAAAACGCAGTTAATTGGACGAAGTTGACATCTTAGTGCTTTCAATGGGCCAATCAGAACTGTGAATGGCCGAGGCAATGTACCTTAAACCCTTTCGTAAATGTGTGTGTGTAATTTAAATTACTGCAGTATGCAACATCAGAAACAAAACTTTTCAACATTGGGAGAATGTCAATTGCTGTCCAGTCAATCAACAACGCTCGTGCTCGCGTTCGAAACTGATGCCAAGCAATCACGCGCATCAGATCTGTGGTGTCGTGTGCAAACAGAAAGGCGAAATAAACATAAAACGATCGCGTGCTACACGGTCAAGTCCATATGTTTGATTAGGTCGTATACGGCAAATTGATTTGATAATACTTCTGCGACAGCGCTTATTGGAGCGGTACAGTTTTACAACTCCCTTGGGAAATCTTTGGCCTTTCCGCTACGGCTATTTTGAAAAAATTGTCCAGGTTTCATCGATTTGTTTATAGCACCTATTTATATTGCTAAACAAAACACTCGATTATAAATGCTCTAAAGGCCTAATCGTCCGTATACCGCTATTTGTTGCATTAAATTGAGTTCTCTTAATGTATCGCTTAGAACTAATCGATGACATATGTTTAGACGTGTTGTCTTCGGAACAAACCAAGCCGTTTGTCGCTTAATCCAAATTCAATTGAATGCAATATATAAAGCTAGGAAGTTCATTAAACATGTCAGCCATTACAGGCGTGCATCAAATTACACTGTGAAAACAAAAGTAAGACGTGTGCCTACTAAAAAAAACATATAGTCGCAATTTATACCATTAAAATATGCAATGCTTATAAATATGGTTACTAAAGAGTTCAGGTTAACCAGTGAGAATTTGGACACGAAAACAAAAAACTTCACCTCATTCCAAGTCATTCGGATGTCCTCCACATGGAACTTTATACGGTCATGGCTTTTTTTTTTTTTTGGCGGATTTTTTTTCAGGCAACTAAATACTACTACACAGTGTTAATTGTGGATGTTTTGTCTTGCGAACTTAATTTTCTACTTACGTAAATTAATCTATTCAAATGTCATCTGATATCTGCTCAGTTTGTTAATGAGAGTGTGTAGTGTGCACAGACGGGAGTAAATAGGCATCATATTATGAGAGTATCTAGTGTGCACAGACGGGAGTAAATAGGCATCATATTATGAGAGTGTCTAGTGTGCACAGACGGGAGTAAATAGGCATCATATTATGAGAGTGTCGAGTGTGTACAGACGGGAGTAAATAGGCTTCATATTATGAGAGTGTATAGTGTGCACAAACGGGAGTAAATAGGCGTCATTTCATGAGAGTGTATAGTGTGCACAAACGGGAGTGAATAGGCATCATTTCATGAGAGTGTATAGTGTGCACAAACGGGAGTAAATAGGCATCATTTCATGAGAGTGTATAGTGTGCACAAACGGGAGTAAATAGGCATCATATTATGAGAGTGTCTAGCGTGCACAAACGGGAGTAAATAGGCATCATTTTATGAGAGTATATAGTGTGCACAAACGGGAGTAAATAGGCATCATTTTATGAGAGTATATAGTGTGCACAAATGGGAGTAAATAGGCATCATTTTATGAGAGTGTCTAGTGTGCACAAACGGGATTAAATAGGCATCATTTAATGAGAGTGTCTGGTGTGCACAGACGGGAGTAAATAGGCATCATTTTATGAGAGTGTCCAAAGTGCACAAACGGGAGTAAATAGGCATCATTTTATGAGAGTGTCAGGTGTGCACAAACGGGAGTAAATAGGCATCATTTTATGAGAGTGTTTAGTGTGCACAAACGAGAGTAAATAGACAACATTTTATGCATATTCATACACCTATTACGACTGAATTAATTGTACACACTACTAGAATCACGTGATTAATTGATTGATCGATCAATTGATTGATTAATTGATCTGTGTTTAACGCCGTGCTTCAGACTATTTCACTTATAGGACGTCGGTGTTCTTCCAAAGAGTGAACAGAGATACAACTATAAATCGAAGTGTATATTTACAATTGCTCTGTGGGATTAATGTTCCTCAATAGGTGAAAGCATAAAAATACTTGAATGATACTGCCTTTCACTGAGGGCGAATCACGTGATGTTAGGCAGATTGATTTTTCAGTGGGGGGGGGGGCTTAATCCTATCTTTTTCTGAAAGTCTCTCTAACACGCTGCTAGAGTCTGTTGCCCAAGCTATAAAGTATGCTATGTGTGTAAAACGATTTAAGTACACGATACTGGTAATGAAACCTTTGAAAACAACACGAATTAATATGAATATAATCCATCTTGTTTAGGAGAGAATCATCCAAAAGGAGATTCCGCCATCGTCGTTCTGAGAATCTGGCTCTAACGTGCTGACCAGTCATATTGCGCTTCACCATACAAGTATCAACTTGTATGTGCCGTTTGTAAGAACAGTTTACGTGTCTAATTCATGATGTGAAATTTAAATTGAGCTTATTTCTTTCCTTCTAACTGTCTTCGAAATGAACGGATCCTGCATGAGATAACTTTTGTTTGTCTAAGTTTGGATTTCCACGATTAAATTTATCGGGGAAACTGTACTACACCAAAAACAGGCGTTAAGTCTACAAATCAGCCTATTCCTTTATCATCTCCTTCCAAACATAGGTAGTCTAGAACTACGACCTGACCCTAAGAATGTGGAAAAAAACAAGAACGTCAAGTAGTGTGATACCAGCCCAACTTAGGTGCTCGCGGCCGTGGCCACGGTTTTGTGGTTATCGTGTCGGTCTACTAGTCTACTTCGATCTTTCGCTCGTGAACGGGTTCGAGCTCGTCTGTCGACTTTAGTTACATCATGATCTGGCTCCCGGCTAATGTGGTTTTTACTATGCATCCTTACTGTTATACACCGTATTTCAGTAAGACACATGATTGTGAAATGAACAATACATCGTCATATAAGTAAAACACCCTTGAGTTCGCCGTTAAGCAAACAACCAGTCAAACTAAGGAACAAACTTACTTAAGATTAGCATTATCAGTAAGGCACCCGATTGTGAAATGAACAACTAGCATTATCTGTATACACAAGACATAAAATTAAAGAAAGAGATTTGCTGTAAAAGGAGACCAGCAAACTGGAAGCTTGGTTGGTCATATTGGTAAACAAATGGTATATATTATTTTCTTTACTTTATATATTTATTTTTCCCTGTGCCAGGATTATATAAATTCTGGTTGAAACAACATAGCTTTAAAATCTGTTGTTTCAAACAACAACAGTAAAGGGCAAACTGTGATATTTCAACTTATCTCGAAACAAACTATCTGGAATTGAAATATAGTTTTTATTTCTCTGCACTCTCCTATATATTGGCAACTGATAATGCATTTGGTCCCCTGCACTGCACCGACGGTCGTGGATTCGATTCTAACACGATTCCTGTTTTAAACTCGTATGTGGTCTTAGTGAACACCTGGTTCGATTCTAACACGATTCCTGTTTTAAACTCGTATCTGGTCTTAGTGAACACCTCGTTCGGAGCAGCGCAGGTGACCAAAAAATAACCAACAAATATAGTAAATACGCAGACGCTTGATTGAATGAAAGATTTATCGTACTGCAAGTCACTTCAAATTATGTTAGGAGGGGGGATTTTGGAGCGGTTGTGGTTGAATTGTGTAGCTGAGTGGTACCCATACGTGAAACGAAGTCACGACCCTCGTCTCATTGATAACCCTTTATCACCATTATAAATTCTGGTTACAGATATCATGTAAACGGTGAAATGCAAAACTTAGTTCATATTACGCCACCTTGGGCCCATTATAGTAAGAAGCAATATTGAGTTTCTATTGCTTGATCACACACTGTACATCTTGACTATTATATGCGAAAGCATTTACTAAATACATATAAAGAAGCAGATCGCGAATAATATTACTGTAGCCTAAATAATTTAGCATAACTATAAGCCAGAAAATGCAGATTAAAATTCATAAAACTTTTGGTTCGATTCCCATGCGGGATACACTTTTTACTGAAGAAGCGGATAAAAAATTGTGATCCCAAATATCTCTAAAATCGTATATACCGTGAAATGTTTTAAGGCCTCCTTATTAAAGCATTATAGTTTTTTAATGTATATATATATATATATATATCTATATATATATTCATCAGTAAATACATGTATATTCACCATTTCTCATATTTCCACGTGCGGACAGTTATTCTCTCAATTAACTCACTAAAGCTATGAACACGATTCAGCTGGCAATAAACTACGCTGACAAATGTATATAATGAACGTCAAACAAATATCTATAAGATGTAATTTTGCAATTACTTTGGATTAACTGAATTATATGCTTGGGTTTAAAAAATTATTTTTTCCGATTTAAATTGCATATATACTATTTTATATGTATGCAAGTTATTTGCACAAAACTGCGAAGCGTGCAATCCAGCGAATATAGAAAAACATACCAGCTCAATCTGTGTCCTCGAGGCAAAATCTGACAGAGCGATATTTTATGGCTATCTGCGAACTCTCCGAGGCTCTCGAGATCGCTTACGTCCGCGTTTTAGCTATAGCTGGGAGTCTACTGGCAAGAGCACTTCAACGCGCTTTTATTTCATTATCTTAATGGAAACAACTCATCATCAGCGAGACTCGTTGCTATGGAAACAGAAAGCTTTTAGGATCAAACTTATAGGGATAGGGGTAAACTTATCGATATACAGTCGTCACGTGATTGAGGAGTTCGTCTCGACTAGCTACGGACAACTATCATTTACAAAACACTGTGGTCTCTTCATCTGTATTGTTTATATCGAACATTTGCACAATGTATAGTTATCTCCGTAAAACGTTAATTAGAACAAAAGATATGTACTCATCCACATGATTGTAACTTTTAAAGTTCATATATACGAGACTACCCTTATTTGCCCCACACTGGGATGACGTTTGCGAAGGCAATGCTCTCGCTGGAGGTCACACAAAAGCCACACACAACTTCTTGGACACCTCTAAATTCCCCACAAACGGAGGGAGCTACCGAAAACAGGCTCGCCTCACGAACAGTCTTGTTGGGGAACATTCGGAGGAGAAACAAAACATGAAAAAAGATAATTCAATATCAAAATGCAATGCATCAAATTCACAATGGAGTTGTACATGCGCAAATACATTTTTGGAGAGATAGGCCTACGGTCATCCAACACTAGGTGTGTTGAGTTATTACAGAACTACAAGAGTTGTCCTTTTTATAAAGAAGCAGATGTTAGGTTTAGAGTTACTTAAGTTTAGAGTTACTTAATTTTAGAGTTACTTAATTATGAAATTTAAACATTCTCCCTGGAAGTTCGGGTGGCAGCTTAGCTGGACTTGACCACACCCCTTGGTTATTTAGGGCATTTGCAGATTCTTGGCACATTCTCAAATACATGATTTCTCTGGTCTCATCAAAGCTTAAGTAACAACTTGTTTTTTTATATTTCGATTGTATTGTTTTATTTGAGGACAAAACGTGAATACTGTGTAAAATCGTCGCTGGGGAGTATCTCTTATAACCGAATTTGTTTGCAAAGCCCGTTCTTCAATTCATCGCGTAAACAAATTAATGTTCCTTTTATTTGTTATTTATTCCAGTTTGATGGAATTGTCTAATAGAACTCCTTAAAGCAAATGTAATTCAAGGATTCTATTGGCTTTTTTCATTAGTTACGCCTATTATTTTTATTCGTTGTTAGGAAAAGCTGGAATGGAAAGGGTTGGTTATTCAGGATATCGGAGCTTTAACGACTAAGGTGACAACGTACCATCCTCATCCTCCATCGCCCAATAATCCATATGTTTGATGAGGTGGCAATTTGCAGTTTTTTCTAAATCATATTACGCTTAATTAATCAGGATTAAAGCTACAGTTGATTGGTGCTGAGGATACGTCTGATTAGAAAATGGACCACGGATGATATATTTGATAAAAGTTTGTTTGATTCTGGCAAAACTAGGATTCAATTCTGCAAAAGACGACGGTGTTTTAATGATACTAGTACACGCTACTTACACGGTCTAGCATCTCTGTTGCTATTTGCTCCTTTACAAACATGTGTCTGTGAACTTATACGCCCTTATATTTCAAGAATTTTCAACTTCAGAAAATAAAAGCAAATTCCTTTGGTTAAATGGAATTAAAATGATCTTGGATAACACTGGTTTCAGCCGGCTCTTTCACGATAAGTTTGAGATCGATTTGTTCACACATTGTTTATCTGTTCGTATAAAGGACCAGTTTCTACAGTCGTGGGTGAATGATATCTGCAACTCTTCCAAAGGAACGTTTTATAAAGGAATTAAAACAGAATTTAAA
>JAVFBX010247542.1:0-10158 GCA_034783855.1 Mopalia kennerleyi | reverse complement strand
TCGTTTTTGCGGCATTATTTTAATTTATGAACAAACTTTGATACCACTTAAAATCGTAGAGATCTGAATTTATTGATCAAAGTTAATTTGGGGCGCTAGTGCTTCTTTAAGCTACACATCAAGGTCTTCAACAAACTAGAGTGGCGCCACTATGAATTAACCTGACTGTGATGATGCCAGGACTTGTTAATTGGACTAAATTTGTGCGAGTATAGTACATGTATAGCCTATTTGCGATCCTCTGTTTAGACCGCCTCTCGACGCCACTCTTGACGCCAAAACAAGGGGGTTACAGGCGGTTCTCTGATGTCACAACGATCGAGGTTCATGGCCTTTTTAAAAACGTCACTATGGATAAATGTATGTGACGTCATTTCAAATTACCACAAGCCCGAATGTCGGGACGGCATATGAGACCGCCATGCAGGAATTGAATTACCTCCCTTGCCAATTTTCCGGGACTCCCATTATGTCAAGGGAAAGGTATCGTTTCCATAAGAGTATTACAAAACCCAAAATGCATGCAGGTATAAATAAAATAATCAAGAACTATAAATCATCTTCGGGGAAATAACTCACAATAAAGATTGGGATCTGTTGGTTATTGTGTTATAGAGTGTTGTCAACCTTTTTTTCATCATCAGAGTACACTTTATAATTATTTTACTTCAAACTATGTGTAAAATAATAAATAAAAAGTATAAATACAAACAGCACAATTGAAAAACTGAAGAAAAATAAAATAACAGGAATAAAGACTTATTCATATGCATCATTTAGATGAGGAAAAACTATTGTCTGTTGAGTATCGCTACTTAAAAGCGTAATTTCCATCCCAAGAATAAGACTGATTTGAGTCGTCACTTTCAATTTTGGCACTTTAGTGGCGAATAAAATCTACAAACCCCGTCCAACAGTAATGTTAACTTTAAACATCGGGATTAATTATATATAAGGCTGAAATTCAAGGCTGCGTTTAGAGAAGTGCGATATTTAGGCTAGAATTGGCAGATAAGACGACAAACTCAATTTCTGGGTTACGAATTATGATCTGACTCAAACCGTATGTGAAAAAATGACATCCCATCTAACATGGGTGTTACCTGCAATCGTCTACTCACAGCTTCATCTTGTATGCTGGTAATGAAACCCCTTTGGCTTGACAGGTAGAAGATTCCCACAGTCACATGGTTTATTAGCATTTTTGACGCAGCAAATTCAAAGGAAATCCATCGCTTAGTCTATACAATTCGATATATATATACAGGTAGGCCTACATGGAAACACATTACCAGTGAAGCAGTTGAATTTAATCCAGATAGCTAGTACAACTCTCGTCATTGCAGTCCAAACATCGCGGACACTGTCATTGAAACTATTAGAATTATGGTAGAGCTAGATAGAGGCTCTGGCTTTTTTGATCGATCCCCAGTGCAGGCTACCTGGTCGTCATGGCGACTGCTCTCTGTGGACTATACACAGTACCACAGACATAATAGCTGCAACCTATAAAGGGCAGCAACCGCTTGTGTTAAATGGTCATGCATCCATATATTATTCCAGAGAAGTACAAGGAATCGAAATAACTCGACACAGTTGTGAGCAAATCGATATATCTGGACAAGATAAATGGTCTCACCAGGCGATTTCGGCAATTATTGAGTTCGAATGTAACAAATACAGGAAACAATCGGTACAGTTCATTATGCTAACCAACATCAACTTAGGCTTTAATTGACAGGCCATTCATGTGAGGCGAGATCACGAATAGATACGAGATTTGCGCGATAAACTAAAACTACCCAGAAAACAACGTTGCGACAATGGTTTTGTTTTGGTAACACTTTTGGTCTGACAACGTTTCAATATCAGTTCATAATGTTTTTTCTTTGCTTACTGTATATTTAAAAACAAAAAAATTTCACTTCGCTATATGTGGCGATATTGTTTGCCTAGAAAGCTTTTTCCACCAGATCAGTTATATGTAGTGGTTCCTTTAACGTTGCTTACTCACAGGCACTGTGAAAAATGAGGCAAGGGTCCAGGGGCCGCCTGCCCCGGGAAGCTATCAAGTTCTTCACAGCCGCAGGCGTTTTTTTGTTACATGTACATGTATAAAGCTAATATTTCTCGAAGAGACAAGTTTCTAAATAGATCTTAATCTCGGGTTGTTTAGATTTGTGCTTCTCTTGGGTGCTATTATAGGTTAAATATACTTAACTATGACTTTTGATGTCAGGCTTCATCTCATTTGTTGGTTATTGATTCCGAGCTGTAACTCGCCAGGTAGCGATGTTGTCTAACTTGGATGCTTTTCGCTCCAGATCAGTTTATTTGTACTGTTTCTGTTTCTTGCTGACCATAGACGCTGTGAATAATCTTGGCTGGGTGTGGTGGAGTTTTAAATTTCTATAGGGGTTGGCGGACTTCTCATTTTATGTATGCGTCAGAACAAAGTCCATACATATTTCTCCTCGGACGTGAAGTTAGATAAATTTTATCTCAATGAAAAACTAAATTTGACAATCTTCTTACAACTAGCTATAGCTAGAAGAGTGACTTACTAATATCTTTTTTTATAATCAATGTAGGCCTATATGAATTTATAAACCCTGCCGAAACGCTATGAAATTAGGCTAAACTTCAATAAATATGCCCTTATTATTTGTAACGGCAAATAATCCTGACCCGGATAGGTTTAATACTATATGTAAGTTTTATAACTTGCTAATATAACAAAGCATTAGGTAATATGTTTAAGTACAGTTACCATGGCTAGGTTACATATGTCAAAACGTAAATCAGAAGCACATATTAACTGTTGACCTTTATGATTGCAATATACAAATACGGTTGGTGTTGTCGAATTGCAGATATTCCTCGAGGCGCCACATAAGCACCTGAAAAATGTTTCGCAAAAATAGACAGACAGTGATTCGCATTTAAACCATATCTAATTCTACTCCTATATTCTAGATAATTTTAAGCTGAGTAATAAATATATATGTTAAATTTTGATTTCATGCATACCAATAGAAATTTCTATGTAGTAACTTTACTCTCTTTTTAAGAAATGTTATATAACAAGGACGCCCGAAGGATTGCATGTTAAATGTGTTTGGACCAGAGCTCACAGAGAGTTCGGTTGTAACGAAAGATAACTGCACAGTTTATATGAAGAAAATTTTTAACCCTCCACGGGTTACGTGCCTTGCGCAAATATACATAACAAGGAACACAGTTCAGCGGTCTTAAGGATACTCTAACCCCCCCTACAGGGTTAGAGTATTTTTTTTTTTACATTTCGCCGTTTTACTTCTAAACTACTGTGCATTCTGCAACACATGTATATATATTCTGAATCGTCTTTGTCCGCAGAACAATAATAAGTAAGCAAAAGGTGTCTATAACCGACAGAAGAAATATTTTGCATAAAAAGTTAATTTTTGCTAGCTCTTTTTCAAATTGCTACTTTATTTACACCATTTATGTCAAATGTCAAATTTTACAGCAACGTGTAATACATTATGTGAACCGAAAAACGTTCATTCAGTTTTTTCCTGTTGGTCTTAGTTTTCTTGAAATTTTGTGTCAAAGGTCAAAACTCCCAAAAATGACCAAAATAGGGAAATTTTAACTTCTTATAACTTTATCTAAAAAACGAAAAAAGATATCAAAAATCTGAATGAACGTTTTTTAGTTTTTTTATGTTGAGATTAAATGTGCAAAAAATCAGTTCTGTAGGTATAATAACAGCCGAGGATTAGGCAATTTCCCAAGTACGGTACACTGAAAAATGAAAGCAGAGATAACAGGCAAAATGTAGGCAAAACACTGCTGTTGTAAATGATGTAGTCAAGTTTTATAATCAAACTTAGCGGTCTTCTAATTCAAACTTTTTAATGAGGTTTGCTCTGAGATATAGATCACTATCTCAAATTTTTGAATATGCAATAATATAAAGAAGTTAAGTTTATTCGATGCCTACACTCTTAGAAAACTCAGGCTCTATAATAAAACCCTTGACGGTTCTTCAGACAAGGCTGGGGGAACCCTCACGGCAGCTGTTCCAAGTTTTGCTCACTTTCACTTTCAAGAACAGTTTTTGTCGTAATGGAAGCATCCTCTTTTCTAAGGAAAGCTAAACAAAAATTATTTTGTAAGAGTGTATGTTTGTATTCAAATAAGTGACAATGAAATAGTGGCTGTCACTTCATGTTTAAGTGACAGTGACGGAGTGACTGTCGAATAGGAATTATTTCTGTAGGACGGTTCACATTCGTTCTCGACTGTAGGCCTTCTGAGCATATCACCTTTGTCGTCATTCGATTGTCGCCAATATGAAAGGCCTTTTTTTTTCAAATCCACCAAGAAACATATTTCGTGTTTGTAAATATTTCACATTTTTAAACTGTTTTCGGTTTAGAACACCAAGTTCTCCCAAATGTATTCCGGCCAACTTTTTACATGAACACATTTGCTGCACACTCATACATGTTTCACACTCAAATATAGTACGTTGTTAAAATTTAACTAAGTTCATTTGTTAGCCGTTTTTATCAAAAGTACTTTGTTTAGTTTATCAAAGCACTATGTAAAAGTACACTATGTTATCCCTAATCAGCGAAGTACTTTGGTAATTTTTAACAATGTAGTTTGCTACTTTTAGGCTCTATTAATCATTCTGATTGCAATTTTCTTGGCAAATGTGTCCATCTATCCAACTGTCCCGTTTGAATGGCATAATATGGTATCCAACACCGGCTCCTATTAATTTAGCATTCTTGTAAAATCAACAAGCATTCTTGTAGTAAATAATTTGCCATTTAACAAATAACTTCGTCGCTAAACATAGAACAAAGTACTTTATTACTTACTTTGTTATATTTAACAAAGTACTATATTGAGCGAACGACCAAGCGTAGTGGATGATAACGAAGTAAGAAGAATGACCCAAAGTTTATCCGATCACCATGCTAGTGCGCGAAAGCTGATTATTATGTTTACGTAGACGCTAGCGTTATAACGAGACGCCAGCTAAATGAGAAGGCACGCAAAACAAGTAAACAGGTAGCTATACTGAGTTTGAAGGCTTCAATTAGTGTCATTTCCCTACATCGAGATTTGAAGTAGAGTTCAAATCTTCAATTAAGTAGACTTACATGTTTAATATAGGTTTTATATCCCAATCGAATAAATTCTATATCCTGTTTTATTAACATTTCTAAAAAGGGGAAGTTACAGGACCTTCTACTAAAATTTCAAGTCTACAGACAGGATGGTAGAGAGACACTTAAACCGTGTTTACAACAAGACTAATGGACGATTTAAGTCTCGTGAGGCATAATAAATGTGTCAGACAAATCGGTATATCAAATATTATTTGACAGTGCTAATTAAACCATAATAGAAATGTGAAAAAACTTGAAATGACAGTGTTGTGCTCTCTAACCCTGTATTTTTAAATACCTTGTATGATAGACTAATAGTTTTGTTTGTTTGTTTGATTGATTGGGGTTTAACGTTGTACTCATGGGTATTTCACTTATATGACGACGGACTGTCCGCTTCACAATGTTCTTTGCCTAATTACGGTGGAAACCCGCGAAGAAACCTCGTAAAAATCTCCCCGGCGATTGACGGAGCCACATCGTGTGACTCACTCATATACCGGAGGGTCGACAGAGGGACTCGATCCTGTGGATGGTACATCGAAGTGGGGTTTAGTAAGCGCACTCGCTAACCACTAAGCCAGGGCTGCGGTCCGATAGACTATTAGAGGTACAGAGTTCTGCATTTAGTTAACAGGCAGCATTATGGTTATTAGAGGCCTGTCGAATGTCGGAATTATTTTAAAAAAAAACCCTCAAAACTAAGGGAGCCCAATGTTCGGGCTTTGGACTTCTTCGATGCCTTTAGAAACATAATTTGTTGATATAATAATATAGATGCCTATGTTATTCCTGACCAGTGCCAGCTTAAAGACATTAATAGAAACAATCAAAGTCAGCGGCCATTGTAATGTGGGACGGTCATACACTCCCACTGGCTTTGTCCTTACCTGTCATAGTCTAAGCTAGCCCTGTTAACAGGACACTGAGGTATTCCCCTCCCAGTCATGCTGTGTTCAACCCTGCATACTTACTGAATAAGCGGGGGGACAAGCTCCGTGCAGTTAGATCATTAAAAACATGGCAAGTCCAATGGTAATGTCCGATTTACCCCCGCTACGTACCTTACAGGCTTCCTCGGGCACTTTAACACGATGTACGCAACTTTCCCATGCTATCCGAATCGACCATGCCGGAGTCCTGGACGATTTCGAGTCGATAGACAAAGCAGAGCGGATAAAAAGTTGCGAATATCGCGTTTAAGTGCCGGAGGAAGTCCGTAAGACACGTAGCGGGGATAAATGGGTCCTTATCATTGGATTTGCCTTGGTTTTAATGATCTAACTGCACGGAACTTTCCCCCCGCTTATTCAGTAAGTATGCGGCGTTGAACACATCATGACTGGGAGGGGAATACCTCACTGTCATGTTAACAGGGCTAAGTCTAAACTAGACATAATCGAACGACATTTCCTGCACGTTTAACACACCGAAGAACGGTTGTCATATAAACTAGAATTTCGACTTAAGTGAAGTGTGTCAAGTCAGAATTATAGGCTGAAATCGAAGATGATAGTGACATTCTACATGCACATCTTTTATTATTTACTTGCAAGCTTCACAATTTTTGTGTATACCGTCATACAATTGCGAAGGAAAATTCACTGTCGTTTGAAGGTGATGATCTTTTTGTTTTTTAGCTTTATCACTGTCCAGCCCCTACCATTTAATGTAAACAGACTGAGAGTGACTATCTGTCACTATGTCTTAACCAGCATACAAAGTGTACTTAATAAACGACATGTTTTGCTGTGTTGCTATATAGCGATCGCAGCTATGGTCATATTCTACAATGTTAATTCTTTGTTAATTTGGATTTTTAAACTGATTTCTTTTAAAAAAAGCTTATTGACATAAGACTGTGAACTTCCTATATTTCGAAAGATTTTAAAATGTATAAAAAATATCATTGGCTATAATCATACTAAATCCAAATTGCAAATTACAAAAGTAGACAAAAATATATTAGAAGCTACCTAACAAGACGTCTCTCGTAACACCTTCGTATGATATAAAACAGAACAAACCTGTAAGTTATATGCGTCTGGCGTCTCGAGAACTGGTTTAAGTGTCTTTAAGTAGCTAGGTGGGCGAATGAACCAGTTGGCTCTGTGTTGAGACTATATATTGAGTATTGATCACTTAAATGTACCGCACAAAAGAACAGCACGACGCCGCATTTCCGCTCAGAAAACAAACAGGTTCAAAAGTTATAAACTGGAAGAGATATAACGGGGTGTGACTTATTATGAAGTTTCTGCCAGTTTTTCTATTAAAGGTATTGCGTTAATATTGAATACATGTAATGCATTACCACTGACAACCGTGCAACAAGGACCGAACCTATTCTTCAGTGTTTTATGTAAGTCGACCTGGTGAGTATATGTTCATGTTATTGTTAACTGTCCAAATATGTATCATCTTACATTTATGACATGAGTATAGACCGCTGTGTAATAAACAAGGACCACTTTGCATCGTGGTGTTTGGTAAATTATCAAAAAATGTGCGGTCCTCACCAGACAAATTACAGCTGTATGGAGGCCGAGGGCTGCCAATATAATTTAATTATACGCAATAAAAAGATTTAAAAAAAAATCAAATATTAATCAGCAAATAATATAACAACAGGGTATTTATAAAAAATAATATCAAAAGAAAAACAATTACATCATTGATACCTAAATAAATGCAATAACAAAACAAAAGCGAAACAACTTCATTAACCCCCCCCCCCCCCCCCCCAAAAAAAAAACTTGGAATAACAAGAAGCACAACGAGTACAAACCAAAACAAAATCATTCAAATTTAATAATGAGAGAAGCGAAGCCAATTCAAATGCAAAACACATACAAACCAAAGTCCTTATTGACACAAAACTGAGGAAAAAACCCTGCGTGCAAACACGAAAGCAAAACCAATCGAAAACATGCGCCGTGGTGGAGAACTGCCATTTACCCACAATGCATTGTCCTTAGTATCCTTCTCTGGGTTATTCAAAAGCAAAGCATGCGAAATGTCTTAGCCGACAGCTGGCATATTTATATAGTCTACTCACATGCCTGGTAATTACTAGGAATTAAACCAAGGCAGCATAGAACGCCAGAAGACAGAAGAAAACAAAACAGTCGGAATAAACAAATCAACATCACTGGAAATTACCATACGCGCCAAGGCGAGAAAAAGTGCAGTAGTGCAGAGTAACGTTTCCATTGTCCAAAATTACTATCACACGTGTAATCTGTCCGAAAATTGTGTGCTATGACCAGAAATACAAGAGAAACAGAGACATAAAATCTCTAGAATAAAAATAAAGCTGCAGGTCGACCATCATCCGAACACAATCCTGGTATCTCTATATACAGAATGGTAGGGAGATACATGTACCATGCGACATTTCATTGCGTTTTCATGTTCTGGTCTAGCCTCATATGGTGGATTTCTATCAGCCAGTCTATCAGCAACGCTCTATTTCACACCAGCCACATGTAGTTGCCATCATCTTAACACATGGTATCTCTATATATAGACTCATACAGAGAAACCATGCTGTAAAACGCTGCTTTTTTGTATTCTGACCAAGCCTCAAATGCTGGAGTTCTATTGGCAGCATACATCAAAAATCGTGGGAATTACCGTCGCCTCCTTACCTCCATGCCTTGCGTACAGCCCCTCTGTGTTGAACAGCTAAATGGTACTTGATCGTTACAAAATGAGACTATAAGAAATAGAACAACGACTGGACTGGGATATTATTTAAACTATTGTCACAAAACCTTCTATTGATCATGCGTATAAGTTGATTTCGAGCACCGAACGTCTGTCATTATTTTTTCCACGGTAGGCCTATAGTCGACTGCTACTGTCGTTAAATCGGCTTATTCTATCGGCGGGTGGATTTAGAATAAAACTCAGATGGGACAAGAATATGTGCCCTTCGTCGACTCCGATAACACGATAGTGGCGTGTAATGTGCCAAGGTTAAAATACCCATGCCTTAACCTTGGCTCGCGAAGATGCAGGTTGACGGGTCTTGCCTATACCGGCGTGTTATCGGGCTACCTTCGACTCATTTTGTAAACATCAAGTACCGTCTAGCTTTTCAACGCAGATTTGGGAGTATGCACGACATGGAGGAACGGGGACGGCTGTACGCAAGATGGGAAAAAATATAGATATATACTATATCCCAGACTGAAGCTAGTGCCTGGTTTAATCCGACATTAGTGTGGCTCCGATATGGAGGAAGACTATGTGGCTAGGCATGGAGCTAGGGAAATAACCATGTTGATCTCTTTAACCCTTATTTAAAAGAGTGAATTATTGGTAGATGATTCCGATTCTGGGTATGTAGATATGCCCCGGAAAATGGAGTCCACGGCCAAGTCCAATTACCTTTGAAAGCCTCGGAATTGCATTCTGGGTACTTGGCCTTTGTTTTGTTTTGCCTGTGCAAAATGATTTGATTTTGTTTTGTCTCTAAACCTTTTGTTTTGTTATTAGATTTGTTTTGTTAATTTTTGCTTTTGTTTTATTGATGAATTAATCTTGCTTGTTTGTTGGTTTTATTTTGTAAATGTGTTTTTTTTCGGTAGCTTTAAATGACGTCTTCTTTTGAGCTTTTTTGTTATTATTGTACTAAAATACGGTATTATTAAATTATTTGCATAAAAATAATAAAGCAAAATGTTTTTAGTTCATTTCTCAATTGCATTTAATACAAAAATAAATTGGCAGTCTTCACGGCCACCATACAGCTGTATAATACAACGGGACATCGGAAATGACGTCTTACCTTCCCCATTTTCGTGTGGCCATGTTTTATGTCAGTATAATCAACGTCATAACGGCGAGCACAATTTTCTTGGAAAAAACACAGGGAGCTGCTCTGCATTGCATTCGATCCAGTCTTTAAAGGTCTTGCTGGACCCCTTGGGCTGAAAATGAACCAATTTTTTTTATCGCTTAGATTAAAAGTTAGGTATTC
>JAVFBX010247531.1:0-10159 GCA_034783855.1 Mopalia kennerleyi | reverse complement strand
TGATACCACTTAAAATCGTAGCGATCTGAATTTATTGATAAAAGCTAATTTTGGGCGCTAGTGCCTCTTTAAAAGAACCCAGGTGCTTCAAAATTTGAAAATGCGTTATGTTTAGGTCAACATAAAATGGTACATTATTTTTCATTTAAAAATGATTAAACTTGTTGGTATCTTCATTATTTGTTTGTTTGTTTCATTGGGGTGAAGTTGGTATCTTTAAAAATGAATTGGATTGATCTATAGCTGAATAACATCACAACGTAGTCCCGGGAGTTAGGTGCATGATTGGCTTTTCTCATACTTTCTCGCGTTACTTGTAATATATAAGCAGTCAGTCAACGAGTTATCTTTAACATCACGTGATGTTTTGCCTAGAATAAATGTTAATAAAAGTCAGTAGTGCTCCTTAATGAGTCCCGGTGTATTTATACAGTTGTAAATCGTTGACGACCTCACAATTTACGCCGTTTAAGCGGATATCAGTTCAAGGAGGTAAGACCGGTTCTGGTTTTACTCCAATGGGCTCTGGCCTACTCTATTGAGGGCCAAAATGTGACATAGTTTATTGTCTTTCAAAATATATAATGACAATAATAAGTATTGGTCGAAAGTCTTGGGGGTTTCCCTTCAAAGTTCAATTCTAAGGGTGCGATTTGTATTAACAATTTCAGGGCGTTCCCCTATTTGAGGGTTTTGTGGCCGACTGTTTCGTATACCTTCGTGTTCGACCGATCAAATCATTGTGTGCGATTGCGCCTTTACCTAGAGGCTAAAACTTGAAAACTAAAGGGACATTGAAATTCCAATGCTTTTGTATAAGTTCCTTAGATAGCACCACGTAATAAAGAAACTATAGAATTCCTGTGGTCTATGTTCTCCTCGGCTACCAGATAGAGTTAGCTCTGACTATGACTTTCATACTACAAAATTATACTGGTTAACCGTGTGCATCTGTATTGTGCGGCTTGTACCTTTTTGTAAACACATTAATGTAAATCGATATTTTCAAAATAGTTGAATACATTTCGTTACCTAAATAAAATAATAAAAAAAGGTGGAAATGACGGCAAAATAAGACACGTCGTGGTTAACAATATTCACACTGCCGGTATAAGGTCCGCATCACGCCAAATACGTTAACATCATGGATAAGATATTTGCAACGCGGTGGAAACTTTTCTATCGCGCTGTAAATGTATTCTCATCTCATGCACAGTAAATATTTTCACAGGGTTGTTAATTTAAAAAAAAAATACATATAGAAAAGTAAGTTGAAAGCAAGACTTTTCTCTGGCGTGGAACAAAATCTCTCAAGAGGACATATGATGATGTTACATTTCAAGCATGTGATATTTGTATATTGTTTTATCTCATGTCGAACTATTTTGTTGTGATTGTCCATGGAGTTGTATGTTATGTCTAACCCGTCCTGGAGTAGGTTATTTGTTCTGATTGGCAAACCCAACATGCAGTAGTTGTATATTTAACACGACATAGATTGAGACGTTAACCACGTGACTTGATCTACATAAAAATAAAATGTTTTGTCGTGTCATATACTAATGTTATTTAATCGTCTCAGATAAACTGAATAAAGTATACCATATTTAACATAGGCACCGAATATGTAGGAATATATAATCTAATATAATCGATGAATATTTGGGGGATGGAGTGGGAAGAATATGTGTGAAGTCAGTTTGATATATGTCTATATGATTAAACTAATGTTTGTGTATATAGAGGATAATAATAATGAGTAACTGGTCCACAGCTGTGTGTTTATATAATCTTTTTCGATTACATCCCCGATGTAAATAGATCAGTACTAATCTTCATGGTCAACATTATCGACCATACAGTATTTTTCTAATTCAAAATATACAGTTCCCCATGCCACCTTTCTTCTTGCACCATGTACTATAACTATTGCTGCACTACATTCTATCCGCACCATTGAAATATGTATTCATTTGTAAATTGTTGTTGGGAAGCAATATGAGCTTTGCTCACTGCTCCCAGGAAAATAAAGCTTAAAAGAAAAAAAGTCAGTTTGATATTCGACATTACGTATTCAAAACATATTCATCGGACATTCACAAAATTTTTAGAATACATTTGCAACACCTTCGCATAACGCGAATGTGTTTGGAATATCAAATGTCCAACTGCATGACTTCACGCTGAATTCAATCAAGTTTTGCGAATGGCTTGTGATTGTCTCATGAATAGACCTATATTTTGAATTTGTTTCTCAAAAATGTTTTGAATTTGTTTCGCGAATATCAAATTGATTTCACACAATGTAATCAACAGTTAGTTGAACCATTGTAAACTCTGTCAACAAGAAACTCAAATTTGTGCCCTTGATAAGGTCCTGTTACCGTAAATAATCCATTTTCGGTCTTCATCGAAATGAAGCCTACGGTCTACGATTCATTAGGACATTCGCCATACATAGCGAGGGTAATATCACGACAATGGAATCATCGGCGAAAGACGGACGACAGCTGAGCAGTGCTGAGAATTCTAAGCCAATATGTAATGAGACTTGCACCTCCAGGAGTGTAGAGTTTATGAATTGAACATGAAAATGATTGGAATGGAAGTATATATGAGACCATATTTTCATAAATTCGTCATGGGTTTAATACATATAGAGGTATGGTTATATTTGGTGTTGCCAGTCCCTTTTACACAGTATCTCTATAAGAAACGTTTCCAAGAGAAGTAAAAGCGCCACAGGTATTCATATCCTTTCAAATTTTTCGAAATATCATCCTAAGAGTAAAAAAGTTGAGTGAACCAACTTAAATATAGACATTACTGTTCAAGAATAAAAGGCTCGCTATCACCCATTGATTCGCTGTTTATGCCATACTTTGTAGTACGAAAATTCGTACGTCATACAGCAATGAACTGTGAAATTATAGGTTGCTTTAACAAGAAAAAGAAGTAGCCACTTCAAACTCCAATCACAGGCTGGCATTGGGAATACATTGTTGTCCCCCAAACCGTAATAGCAGCCTAGCTTTTGCATTCGGATTCTAACCCCATTCCCTTTACAAATCAAGCACCAGCTTCAACCAGGCTACTGGGACAGACTCATGCTAGTGAAATACCATCTTCCTATGCAAGGGTCAGTATGTGTAAGACGAGACTTCCGCATTACTATCTCTTGCTGTAATTCGATGGAAAAACGTGGCAAAAATTTCATTGGACTATGGTAGAAATACATATAGGCTAATCAAAATGGCGTTTACACATCAAACAAACAAGCTTGGCGCCACTGCCAATTGATATGTCTGTGATGACGCCATGGCAGGACTCGTTAATGGTACTAATATCGTGCATGTATATTACAAAAATAGCCCACTTGTCGTCCTGTGTTTAGACCGTCTCTTTCTTATTCTAAGAAAGGCACCATATGATTGGGTAGAGTAAAGCGAGGTCATCCGAAAGTAGCCGA
This sequence comes from Mopalia kennerleyi, assembly GCA_034783855.1. Lineage (NCBI taxonomy): Eukaryota > Metazoa > Mollusca > Polyplacophora > Chitonida > Mopaliidae > Mopalia > Mopalia kennerleyi. Next base: position 6,690 of record JAVFBX010247531.1, on the reverse strand, counting down.
GATCAACTCTAGCTAACTCAGGTTTTATCGCCTTTGGAGGTAAGGTAAGAAAGGAAAGAGGTTTAATGCGACGATCTTCTTTTCCGCCTTGCCTCGGGAAGATGTAACAGGCCTGTTGCCCTGGTGCTCTTCCAGCAGAGACAACCTGAAGCCAATATCTTTGTGATAATTTTGTATTGCATCTTGTGATTATCTTGTGAACAGCCAGGTAATTTTGTTTTTATTACTAAACGCTTATCACTTGTTTTTTTTAAATATTTTTTATGTGTTATTAATGTTGCTCCCATTAAATGGCGTATCACCGGTATTGCCATTTTTTCAATTATCAATCAACAATGTTTCATTGTTATTCCAAACACGAGTAAATTGTTATTCGAGATATTTTTATTAGATTTTTTTATTGGTACAGCAAATAGCACTTCTGTAACAGGAAGTGAATGACATCCAGTTATTGATGGTCTGTGTCCGAGTTGTTTTTATCTACACAGTAAAAATTTCACAATTCTACATCTGACAAATAAATTAACAGATGACAAACTTAGGCCGTATATATAACAAAGATAGATATTTTAATCCAATTTTTAAACAAATTTTAAGTCAGATTCCAGACCATAAAAATACACTGTAGAGAACAGCCAGGTAATGTTGATAACTTGTCAAGAGCTTTCTGGTCAGTTGTTCCACAGCCATTAAGCTCACATGATACGCCAGGGCTAAGAATTCCAACACAATATAGGCAAGTTTGACAACTTTTCCTGTAGTATCATGTCACACGGAAATTGATGTAATAGTAGCTGTTTTAAGCCACTTTTATCACTTATTTATTATTGGCTCAACTTTACTGGTTGCACGATTCCATCAATCATGTTGAACAGAAAAGAGACAGCAGGAGTTTAGCTGCTGCTCCTACATGTGCACTGTATTTGTTTGTTTGATTAGACTTTATAGTGTTATACTTCAGCTTATTTCACTCACTTGACGACATACTATACCCCTGGGTTAGAGAAAAATGACCCCACCCCTGTGGGCTGTGGCAGTACAGGAAAAATACAAGACATAGTACAAAGACATCAAAGTGACAGATCAGCTTGATGTTGCCCCTTAGCTTAATCTGATAATCACCAGGGCAACAGGAAGCTCCCTACCAACTCCCTGCCATGTGCTTTTGTTTGTTTGTTTGATTTGGGTTTAACGATGTACCAGCCGAATGGGGGAAAGAAACCACCCTCGACATCACTGGCAACAAACAAAGACAGAACAGGACAAATACAGGACTATAACAGGACGCATTACAGACACCACAAACAGATCAGCTTCCTGTTCCCCTTTAGCTCTGAGAGCACCAGGGCAACATCGGTAAATACAAATAACCACACCTGCTAAAACAGCAGGGTCCAAAATAATTTCAACAAATTGCTTAAGCAGGATCTTAGGATTTGATTATAAGACAAAACAAATATAAACGAACACATACATAAGCTTCATATAAACATAAGCATAGAGTTTTGCCAAGGCCAATAACTCTTAAATTTCGCTTTGGATTAAAGGGAAATGCTTGCCTATTTCATCAATAGTTTAGAGTTTTAACGTGCAATTTATTTCGTGAGGTTCTCATTACATTTATAAATTCGTCTCTTTACAGAAAATACTATAATTGAGAGTAACGTGAAAACTGTAGCTATAACAGAACAAATGCATGTAAATGGGCAGGAAAAGGCTTGTCGTTGTTTTGAAGCCGGTGTAACTATTTTAGCGTTTATAGTGTTTAATATTGTAACGTTATAGCCTTATATGGGCATCTTTCGATTCTAAGAATTTTGGAAAGCCTGGGTTTTGTCAACATACCCATCGACAAGTGATGATTTTCTTAATATATTTTATGTAAAAAAAATTTTTTATATGTTTTTTATTTCTACTGACCATTTTAAATATTGTCCATATATAAACCAACAGTTAATATAAACCCTTGCGCCGTCTTCAGCGTTACTTTTAATTTTGTTGTACACATCAATTTTGCATAATTTTTTACGGGGCAAATCTTTACATTTCTTAAATCAAATTATATGACCACATAAATGGGTCTGTTAAACTCTGTTTCTATTTATGAAGTGCCATATTACAACGATTGACGAAAATTATGCTAAATTGATGTGTGTATATAGCTTATATAGCTTTGAATTTTAGGTCGTAAAAGCGAAAAGTCTAAAAAAAAAAATTGGTATCTGACATTACCCCGGCTTTCCCAAGCTCAACATTCTAATTAACGTTCCACAAAGCGATCTCTGTCAAAGGCGATCATTGATGTCAAGACGATTAGTAGTGGAAATACTGCCGTTATAGCAAATCAAAGATTACTGGGTATAAGATAGCTTTGTGGAAAAATAGCCTAAGCTGGAAACAATTACATTTCCACTGACAACTTCCCTCCCCCCTCCACCCCCCTCGCCCAAACCCGGGTGTGACGCACCGCGTGCACACCCGGTAGTTACACTACTGCCTCTCCCTCCGCGGTCTATATTTGTGCCTCTCTATATGTATAACAGAAGAAGGCCCTGTTGATCGTGATCTCCTTGAAGAACTAGTGTAGCCCTACTGCTATAATATAAGCTCGTCAAACCTTTTCCTGCACCTCTCCGTTCGATCAGTTATTTTGTAGGTTTCGTTTTAAGCCTGCAACTGATGCCCAATAAAGTGTGACTAGATATCAGCCAACGATAACAGATGATTGGATAAAACAATCAATATTTTCAAATTGACACGTTACCAACTGAACACTCTCAATTTATAGTACTTTCTCTAAGAGACGAGATACAAAGCCTCTCAACACATAAAATGTCGCAGATTTAAAAGAAAAAGTCGATTTAAATCTTTCAAACTGACGTCAAAAACGATGATCAAGCATTTCCATACACTGTTGTCCGATTTCAAAAACAAACCAGGATGAATTGCACGTGGAAAGCAAATGCTTATAAAAATGAATTTCCCGAAAACACTCCTTTTCGTAAGTGACTCTCGTATACGAACAGCTTGAAGTCTACAAACGTCTTCACAAAAACGAATCTTCACGAGTGATCACAAATTTCGGGGACACTTTCTTTGGGACTTTGACACATGAGGATGACAACGACCTATGAAAAAATTACTAATCCTCTTAGCGAGGTCGTTGTCCTCACGTTGTGCCCATAAAGCATATACCACGATGAACAATATCCTCGGCCTGTTAGTGTCATGTTAAAAGTATTTGTTTGAAAGAGTCATTCAAAAACGAATAATGGCGTAAACATAGACTAATTGTAGAAGTCTGACCCAACGTTTATGTTGGTTTGCTTATATTTTCTTCGTTAACACCTTCATAAATCAATCACATAAAGCATTAACACGCCTAATTCCAAGCCTTAGTCTAGGATTCAAATTGTATGTACTACTGAGCTATAAAGTCTCAGTAAATTGAAGTATTTTAGTTTCTCTGAATTCGACTTGTCTTTATGGGTAGTATCAAATACACCGACGTTAATTTACTTGAACGTGCTGTCGTATTTACCTCCCTTTATTCGTGTCCAAAGGTCAGATTGTCAGCATCATAAAGCATGTCACATATCGGTCAGTCGAACCAGCTTTTTCGCAAAGTCGGTCAGTTGACCCACATATCATATCATATGCATTTCCGCAAAGTGTAGTTTATTTTTAAACACTGGTCCCCAGTTGGTTTCGACCTTGCTAGACACAGACGTGGGCTGTGTTAAATGAAGATTGGCGAGTTGTCTGCTAGTATTAATTCTGTCGGACATTTCTCTGGAATTTTCTGTTTGGCGACGAACAGGCCTGTGAAAGAGAAATAAAAAAATAACATGAGCGACAAGTCAATGCTTTTTCTTTCATTAACAACGACACTTAGGCCTAATATTTGCTTTTAAGCTCCTATAGCAGCGACAATGTCTAAACATATTTTGAGGATCATTTAAACTGCAGATAAACCAGGCTATGTTAATGAGCAATGACCACCATGCAGGCACCATCAGCAGTTATCCCCATAATTTTCCCGCAAGGGTAGCCTGAGCTAGTTATTGTGATATGACGACAGGGTAGTTATTGTGATATGATGGCAGGAAAGGTATTGTGATATGACGCGCCAATAAAAGAGTTAGGTGCACAATTGGCTTTTCTCATACTTTCTCGCGTTACTTGCCGTGCACAGGCAGTCAGCCAACGTGTTATCTTTATTGTCACGTGGTGTTTTGCCTAGAATAAACAATAATAAAGCCAGTAGTGCACCTTTATGCAAAAACAGCAGTTGTAATGAATCGTTTGACGGAAGGTTATTTCTATCACATGACGGCACTAATAGCCAATGGGTTTACAGGAAAACATGCTGGTCATTCCATGACGTCACGGTTTCTCATGTGCATTCAGAGTTTAGTAGCAACTCAAAACCGTTATAATTATCCTGTGTTTTGTCTTTGTCAATAAACAAAGGTGACTTTCTTCATCCGTTTGGCTGATACACCGTCATACGCGCGAAATAACCTTAAGTATACGTCACACGTATCAAATAGCCAGCTCCAATTTTGCATATAATCTAAATAGATTACATGGTTAATGGCCGTGGCATGTGTTGACCGCATTCTCAATATACAAGCTGCACAAGTTGGCACCGACAGCCCGACCCAATAAAAAGGCTTTTAAACAGAATCAGCTAATCCCAGAAAGATTACATAAACTACGGTTGTACTTTCAAGGGCATAAAAACTTTGTATCAGAATAGATACCAGCTTGTCTGAGTTGTCCTGTATTGTGTTAGTTTATCATTGTATTCTGTATGACACAGCTGGTATTGACCAGTCCACGAATCAGTTTGAACTAATGAACTGTCACAGCCCAGGTGATAAATTAGTGTATCTATATCTATACCAATATAAATATACATGTAGCAGTATTTTATTGTTTACCATTAAAAGTTATGTTGCAAAGAAAATAGGCCGTTTTCTTTTTCTTTTGTTGAAAATTGGGATGAAATCTAGAGAAAAAAGGAAGGGTTCACTAGTTCAAAACTTTCACTTGTCTGAACCTTTTGCGAAATGCGTATCCATTCACTCAAAGAATAAGTGGTCCGAAGGTCCACTGTTGCGAATGTGCACTATTTCTGAGGCCCATTTGTCCGAATATTCACTCCTATGGACGACCGGTCGGAATGTTCACGAGCCCGAAGGTCCACTATTCCAAATATTCACTTGTCCGATGGACAAACCTTTTCTCAAAATGTGTATGCACCCGTCCAGAGATTTACTAGGCCCACATGTTCTCACGGTAAAGTAAAGCCCATCGAGGTGCTATGAACTTCGTAATATGGTAGTGGCAGGTAGCAATGGTGGGGATGGTACTGGGCAATGGTAAGCCTCTCAGACTTGACCGTAACACCCGGTCCACAATTAATGGCGATGTTTTATTCCTTTAAAACTTCAGCAAAGGTTTTTAATTTGAGTCGAGTAACTGGCTTAACAACTAGATAACACGGCTATCTAATTAACATAAGGATGGATACTTGAGTATGATAAAGGATAACATTCAATAAACCAGTAACCAAATTCACAGGCGTTTGGTTTGTTTGTTTTATTTGCGTGTTACGTCATACGCAGGGGTATTTCACTTATATGATGACGGTTCATACTCTGCCTTACTAAAATACAATGGACAACCGAGAGGAAACTGATCCAACATCCACCCTGAGATTGTCCAAATCACCTAGCTCTTGTGACTCCCTGACGTACCCGAGGTTCACAGGGGGATTCGAACATGTGTGTGATACACCGAAGCATTGGAGCACTGGTAATCCGACATGCTAACGGCTTAGCCACAGCCTTGGGCATTTGGAACCTAATCCCAAAAGCATCACCATGCATAATCACCAGTCGCAGACACTATAAAATGATTCATTAAAAGTTATACCACTCCTATAGTCAAACGCAATCCACTTCTGCCGCAGTGTATTTCTAGTTATCTGGGGTTATACGGATATTCTGTTGGTGGGCGATACTGGTGTGCTCCATGCAAGCTTAAAGATTTATCGGAACAATTGGGTTAAGTGGTTGAGCTGGTCAGGCTGGTCAGGCACGGGCAAACATGTTGATGTTGACTAGAAACTATGCAACATGTATGGTGTGTTCTCTGGTGTTGTGCCACTGAATTGTTTTCAAAGCTTAGTGTTTCTGGAATGTGGGAACGACTTCGATTTCCAAGACTGATATTATTCCGGATATAGAGGAGATTGCGACGCCCCTGTAGCAGGTACTTGACCTGGATAGCTCTAAGGATGTATTGTCAATCACTCCTGTGGCTCTTTCGTCTACCGGAGGTCGATACAGGGATTCGAACCTCTGAACACTACCCTGAAAGCGGAACAGTATCCCCGACTCACTACCCTATGAACCAGCCACAGATCCTGATTGAGTGGTGCAACCAATACTGGTCAAATGTTTAGAATTCTCTCAAACAGCACGATATTAGATCCTTGCCAGTGGCTTTAGTGTATAGCCTTTTTAAGCGCGATTCTAAAGATGATCCCAAGATTGTCATGTCATCCATTCGCTGTGCTTTCATTTGCCCGTTTGTCACGGGATTAAAGGGAAAGACAACTGTTTTTCGACCGTAACTTATTATTTTTATTGCATATTTTCAAAGACAACCATCTGTATT
>JAVFBX010247520.1:0-10159 GCA_034783855.1 Mopalia kennerleyi | reverse complement strand
AATCAATCAATAAACACACAAATGCGTCCTTCCGTCCGTCCGTCCGTCCGTCCGTCCGTCCATCCATCCATCCATCCATCCATCCATCCATCCATCCATCCATTCCATCCATCCATCCATCCATCCATCCATCCGTCTGTCCGTCCGTCCGTCCGTCAGCTTTCAACCCATTCATCTGCCCACGGATCAACCAATCCGTCAATCCATTTTCAATTTTGTCTCACTTTGTTTCAGAAAGTTTTCAAAGAGCTGGATTCAAATGACGATAAAGCCATAACAAAAGAAGAGTTTCTCAAAGTATTGAACAATTTGCCAACAATAGAACTAAAGTAAGTTGTTTTGCTTAAGCTAACTGATACCACGTGTCCACGTTGTGTTAAAATCTGACTTCCTGAAATTTAAACTAGGGCAGAACAGTTTTGTGCATATTTACAGGTCAATGTGGATCGCCAGTGTCTAAAAGGGAGATAACTATGTAACCCATATAACAGGCAGTGCCATCTATCTCATTGACTAACAATAGCAAGATATGACTATGCAATTGAATACAATTGCTAATCAATGACATAGATGGCACTAGCAGTTATATGGGTGACAGAGTTATCTGCCTTTTTTGCCACTGGCGATCCCCATTGATGGACATAGAAAGCCGTATTACAGGTTATTTCACTTGCATGGGGGTGTTACCAAATTCACTACTGAATGGTAAGAGTTGGTGAGAAGCTATTCAGTTCTAAAGTTATCGCTCATGTAAGTTTCGTTCTCTTCTACTGGACTTCCGGGTACCTGGTCCAAGCTGTGTGGTTATGTGTTAAATACCAATCTTTCTGAGTCATATTGTATAATGCTGTTAGATGCAAATGTAGGGCTGGAAGTAGGTACTCGGAAGTGTGTGAATAATCGCTGATCACATGACTTTTAACTAACAGGCCCTATACTTGACTAAAAAGATTTTCGTGTCCAATGAAATTTATTTTGTGGTGTGTTTCAGGAAAATGTGCCTGAGGCGAGAATTTCAAATGTTAGATGCCGACAACAGTGGATTTCTTACAAAGGAGGAATTACTCAATGGTGTTCAAAATGCGGACTTTGATGTGGAAGCGGAAAAAATATCAGATCTTTTAGTGCACTTAGTCAAGGAGGATAAGGACAAACGTATTAGCTATGAAGAATTTATCAACGTTTATGGAAACAAGCGAAAATGAAATATTGGTGTTTCATAGATTTGGTGTCGTGTGGCACGGAGTTCATATCGTTTTTAATGAGATGTTGTAAATAATTGAATTCCTGTGGAATTACCCAATGGTGTTGTTTCTACCGTGGAACTTGATGCTGTGATGCCGTGGTTATGGATGGAGTAGCCTATTTTAGAAATAAACGTCTGTGGAAATGCCGTTAAACACCTGCAAATAGACTTTGCATGACTAAAAATGTCTTACCATTGGAACTTGGGTCTTGTAAGTAAATTTTAGAACATAATCCAGTTGTTCAATAATACCTATGATGTTAAAAATCGTGAAGACTGACTACTGAAATTGAAGTAATGGTACAAGATTAATTCCATTTTTATTTTTAAGCAATGGTTTATAATACATGCGCATGTCTCCAGACGGGCTTATCTCCCTTAATTTTGATGGTTATATTCTTTACAAAACTCAAGGTCGGAAACATTAACACAGTGGAAGTGAAAACATTCTCATGGCGATCAATTTTAAGCCTATGTTAAATCGGCGTGGTTTATTCGTGAACTGTATTTTCATTGCCGCTGTCAGAGTTTAAAAAAATTCTACTTACTTCTACCAACATCAGAAAAACCTGATGGCCACAGTACAGTTACCGTCTACTTACTCATTCGTCCTAGCATATACTTTCAACAAGGTTTCCCATAACCCACAGAACGCTAGTGAAGGTAGGTAAGTAAATTGGTAACTGAGGCCGTCGTCTACGTTTAATCTGTTGACAAAATTATGTGGAATTGTTTAAATTTGAAAACGACGTTGGAATGAGGGATATGTGAATTAACCAGCGTGAGTTTAAAAGTAAATTATAACGAAAATCAGAATGGAATTCATCCTGTCCTGTGTTTCCTATCCTTAGTTTTATTTAAATAAGAATATATAACGAGCGAGATCAAGAGAGATAAGCCGGTATGCTGTTCGAGACATGCTCCAGTGTTTATAAGCAATTTCGCTGGGTATAGATGGTTCTCGTGTCTCTTCAATACATTGTTGTGCTCACTTACCGAGACGAACCGCCTTGGACTGATGATGTTTTAGTTATAATATGACATTTTATGTCGAAACACAATAAAATTATGCCTTATGTACATCACAAATTATCCGAAAACGCTTATGCAGTATATTCACAATACTGATTATCTTTCAAGGAAATTTAGCAGCTTTTCACATAAGCCCTAGCGGTAATTTGCCGGAAGATGGTTGGACCATAAATCGCCTGCACCATAAAACGCTTATGCTCTAGATGAGGTACGTTCAACAACACCATAACCCGAAATGTAACCGTAACCCTAACACTAAACCTGGGCAGAGCCTAATAACAAGCTCAAATAGGAACGACATATCCCAAAGGACATATCTCTACCCGAATGCAGCCTCTTTCTGGCCATGTCGAATTTGCTGAAATTGGAAATTTCTGCGGATTATACCTCCGTGTAAGAAGAGCTCTATATATATGCTAGTCCATACATATCCTACTAGGCCCTTATCCGGCGATATTCAATCATATCACTGTTCAAATTGCATGTAGTTATATCCCTAACATCTTCATACGACAAGGTTCCAACTGCATAATACCAGACACACCTTTAAACTCTTGCCATAATTGGTATAAAACACGTGGCAAAAATTCCATTGGACTATTTGAGCGGCCTATCAGAAAGCTGTTTTAAAATCCTCGTTGTCTGCAGCAAACAAGCGTGGCGCCAGTGTCAGTTAACGTATGTACGATGTCAGGACTATTTTAATGGGACGAAGTTCGCGAGTGTATACACAGGCAGCCAAGTTGTCATCTTGCGTTTAGATCGCCTCTTTCTTGAAACCGAAAGCCCCAATCTGAATGAGTTAGGTAAAGAAACGTCACTTGAAAGTAGCTGTCGTAGACTCCAGTTCTCTCAGGGGATTTTGTCTTTGAGGGCAAGTTAGAAATTGAACAGAGGCTTGGTACGACGATCTCTATTTCAGCCTTGCCTCTGGAAGATGTATGCTTATAGGCCTACATGTTGTCATAAAATTCCCTGCCCGTTAAATCATGAACTAGTTATTGTGCAATAAGCGAAATCTTTGTTGAGCAAACTTACAAATCTGCCATATCATATATATATATATATATATGTATATATCTATTCAGCTGATTTTGCCCAAGTTTGTTAAGTTTTGATGGAACTCTTTGGCTCCGTGAAGATCTGGAACATTTGAAAGGTGAACCTGTGGACGGACGTTCTTCATCTTTATCTCTCGTTAGGCTGTCATGACATTTCTTCTCGAGACCGTTTTTACAAACTTTGAAGATGTTTTAATGAATTTTTGGTTGCCTTGGTCATCTTTCGTTTTCGTATCAACATGGCCATTTCAAATTTTAGACAATTGTAATATCTCCCCGGGCAATTCGGGTATTTATTAGCATCTGTATAGCGCGCATTCTGTAATACCATAAGATGTACTGAGAACCGTTGGTTACCATTACAGATAGATAATACAAACCAATTAAAGTTATTTCAACAAGAAAGGGACGAAAATATGGATTCCAATCTATAATCTTTGAGCTGTTTAGTTACTTATGTACGGAATCATACTTTGTACTTCATGTACTTAATGTGCCTTGAAGAACAAAACAATTTCAAACCATGTTATGTTTGTTCTTAGCGCAGCGTATCATATCTATTTGACTCAATCGTACGTTAAGAAATATCTTAAATTTGAATCGGTATATTCGTTCGGCTTTTTGGCTCACCCGTTCTATACGCCGATCAAGGTATAACGTCTTCCACAGGTAAGCCACACTTGATTTAAGCCAATCTATGTTTTATTCTTAGCGAGACATTTATCTTTTTTTTTTGCCTCTATTCTGATCGAGTTTTTAATCATAAAATATATATATTCATTTGGCTTTTTGGTTCACCCGTTAAATATGCCTATCAAAGAATAACCTCTGCCAAAATTTAGCCACACTTGAACTAGTCGCCGTAAGTTAATCTATACCATCTGTTGCTGTAGATAATGTGTTGATGCGGGATTTATATGAATCGCAACAAATGGTTCGGATCTTGTGCAATATTTATTTTTGATGATAAAATTCCTCTGTTTGATTTATGTATGTGTTTGTATATTAAACTAGACAGATATATGCCACTATATTTATCGATATGAATCATAATGTGAACCACAGAAACCGATATGCATTCACTTGCCAATTGGTTCAATGTAGGTTTCAGGCGCGTGTTCTGAAGTTGAATAACATATCTAATACTTAAAATGTGAAATATATATTGATCAGATACGGCAATCTGGGTCACATTTACGAACTGACCGGGGCCAGAAATGTTGAAACCGGATAAGCAGCCATACATATGCACCATTGATGTACACAGTAACAACTGTTGGACGCAGAAAGACGTCGCGTGAAACTTATCCCCCAATAAAGGGAAAGACAACTGCTTTTCGACCTAAGCTTATTATTTTTATTGCATATTTTCAAAAATAAATATCTGTACTGTACTTGCAATCGAGTTAGCATAGCTATTAATTAGTTAGTTTAATAGTCGGGACAGACGTCATTGTTCCAAAACACGATTGGTCACCAGTGTGGCCGTTTGCTCATGTATGTATTGGAAGGCATATGTAAAAACACGGCTATACACAAGCTTGGTCATCCAAGCGCAATGTTAATCTGTTGTTTACATATCAACATAGCTCTTTGAGTTACGCATGTCAGCTGAAAACATGCTAAAATTTAGCATGTTTTCAGCTGACATGCGGTTTTAACAATCCGCTTTTTAGTACTAGGCTGTTTGTTGTTGTTGTTTTGCTTGGGGACGGAACCCTCATTTTCGGCTTTATATGAAAGCATACACCAGTGCAGGCAATAGGGGACAGCCACGACTAGATGATATAACTACCGTGTTTTGGAACATTGACGTAAGTTCCGTTTTTTTAATTAACTAATTAACTGCTATGCTAATTCGATTACAAGTGCAATACAGCTGATCGTCTTAGGAAATATGTAATAAAAATAATAAGTTAAGGGCGAAAAACAGTTGTCTTTCCATTTAATAGTAAGTTATTTTCAAACATAAAATAACAATTAAAAAGTGTTCACGAAAGTCGAGATATATTAGAATAACGCAATCTGTTATACTAGTATTATTACAAAATAATTTGTGTGCTTAATACAGTATATAACATACATAATTTTACCACGAGTGCTGGAATTTTTAAAACCCTGAATCTGTTTGTGATAGACGTAAGTTATAATACTATGACGAGAGAAACCTGACCAATCACAGAGTGAAATATCTACTGCAATTAGCCCCTTACTTGATACGACTTCCTACGCGACTTAAATGAAAGCAATTCCCAACTAAATGGTTGAAACTGTAAATCTTTTAATTTCCGGAAACCATAAGTATCTGTCTTACAGGGTGATATTATTGCATTCTCTCTGGATAAATATGCCGAGGGATCGAGATAAAAATAGTCCAACAATTTAATTGGGCATAGTTTAATCCTCGACAGCATTTTAAGTATAGAACTGATGTAAATTCGATGACGTTTCGTGTTGCCCCGGCGTATTCAGAACTATTTTCAACACAAAACCGAACCATTATGTCTTGCGGTTATCTTGCTATTGTTTGTTTGCGTTGTTGTCTACGACAAAACACATCGGGTTTGCGTTGTGGTGTGAACATAAAAAAGAGAAATAAATTGAAATAAAAAGAATATACATAAGGGTTAAAAATTTAAAATATGTCATAATGTTAAATGATTCATGTTGGATCTAGACATTGTAAATAATGTGTTATGATACAGACCATCGACCAAGGAACCCGATGACAACATCTCCAGCAATGTTGTCAATCAAGGTCTTTCATACAAGATTGAGTGATAAATCAATTAGTTAGTTCGTTAATTGATTTTTGGAAGCAACATCAGTTGAATCTGTGGCATCTAAATATAAATGGTCACAATCTGAACATCTTGTTTTTGTTCGTTTCTGGATTAAAATAGTCTCCAATGACGCATTTAATATATTAACTTTTCTTAATTCACTATATAATACACACCTGGAATTGTGTAATCTCTGTCAGTCAAAAATAAAATGAGAGATACTGTCATCAACATGACATACATCGATTATTTTAGAGGCATATAGAAGTCGGAAGTACATATAAGATGGAAAGTATTTGTATGGATAACAACTTCTTAGTTTATTGGACACTACGTTTTTATCTCATTCCAGAGATCGTTATCAAGTATAAGGTGACATCAACAAGTTAATATATATATATACACAATCAGAGTGAAGGCTGTCATGAATAGAGTTAAGAATAAGGGGATTAAATTCTTCGAATGTTAAAATCAGACTGGTAGGAGATTAGCTGGTCATAGGCAATAGAGAGGTATAATCCTTTATCCTGTTCAGCTGTGGGTTCAGACTTTTGATTTGAATGGCTTCCTGTAGTTTCCGTTTCTTCATGTCTGATATGTTGTGGTTGAGTATTTGAGTGGTTTCCCATTGTACTTGGTGACTGGGATTGGCAGAGATATGCTCAGCTATTGCGGATTTGTTGTCCTGTTTGTTGACTGAGGTTTGGTGTTCTTTTGACCTAACATTAAGTGGACGGAGTGATTTACCTATGTATGATTGGTTGCAATTGCAGTCTATTTTGTAGATTACGCCTTTTGGTTGTGGTTTATAGGCTGGGTACTTTCTTCCATTAGATTTGATCATGTTTTTCAGTGCATGTTGTGCCGCTGCTGAAGGATGTTGTGACTGGGGCTTGTGTTTGGAGGAGTCTGGCGATCATCTGGCTGGTTTTTCCAATGTAGGGGAGAGATATGCGTGTTGTCGGTTTGTCTACAGGGCGAGGTTGTTGGGCATCTCGTTGTTGTTTGATGCGGGCGATGGTTCTTTCCACCATTTCTGTCGGATACTGGTTATAAAATGTGAATACTTTCTTTACGTGGTTGATCTCTGGGATTGGGTCTGTCGAACATATGTTTAAAGCGCGCCTGGTAAGGGTGGATAGGACTCCTGTCTTCACGCTGTATACAGTAGTGGTTAGGTGGTTGTCTTCTTTCTGGATAAGGACATCGAGGAAGGATAGTTTGGCATTGTTTTCTAACTCCATGGTGAATTGTATTCTGGGATGATGGCTGTTCATGTGATTTAGTAGGACTGATGGATTGTCTTGTTGGTTTAGTACTACGAAGGTGTCATCAACTTTCCTGTACCATGCTACGGGGTGGATGGGGCAGTTGGATAGGACAGCTTCCTCCATGCCTGTCATGTATATCTCTGATAAAAGGGGGGACAATGGGGATCCTATCGGTAGTCCGTGTATTTGTTCATAAATGTCATCTCCCCATGTGAAATACGTTGAAGTAATGCACATCTTTAGCAGGATCACGATACTACCTGGGGTTAAGTTGGTTTTGGTGATCGCAGTTGTGTCTTGTATACGTTCGTAGATGATTGAGAAGGTCTCTTCTCTGCCAGGGATGTTGTTGAATAGATCAACTACGTTAGTTGACAAGGCGTAGGGATTTCTTTGACTATTTGGCAGAAAGACGTGGAGTAATTGATGTGAGACTTGGCTGTTTTACCTAATGGGGATAATATCTTGCAGAGGTGCTGTGCTGTGTTGTAATGAACTGTTTCTCTCGAACATATCAGGAGCCTTGCTTTGATGGGGTCTTTATGGACCTTTATAGTTGCTCGTGCATATGGTGCTCTATGGTGCTCTATGGTGTGATGTGGTTAGCTGGTAGTAGGTCTTTTGGTCTATCTGGTTGTCTTTCTTAATAAGTTGAGTTAATGTTGATTTGAGCTCACGTTCATATTTCAATGTAGGATCTTTAGTAAGTTTCTTGTAAGTTGTCCTGTCATTCAAGGTGTTCTCGATTAAGGTGTTGAAGTGACCTGTATCGAATACCACAGTGGCTTTGCCCTTGTCTGCTGGTGCAATGATGATTGAATAATCTGATTTAAATTCTCTAGTGGCTTTGATCTCTGATTTACTCAAATTGGGTTTGCTAGGCTTAGCCTTAGCAAGTGCTTCGTTGATTTGGTGTCGTAAAAATTCAACATTTCCACCTGGTGCTAACTGTTGGAGGCCTTTCTCAATACTGGTGACAAAGTTGTCGAAGTTCTTTTGAGGTTGTGAGGGTACAAAGTTGAGTCCTTTTGCTAGGATGGATGTCTGGTGTTCTGTTAATGGCTTGGAGCTTAAATTGACAATGGTTTCTGGATGTAGCTGGTACGGTCAGGAGGTGGTGGCTGGGATTGTGTAGTGGCCAATAGTTGGTCAAATTTCCTCGTTTGTCTTCTGTGACATACATAGCACAATCCTGATGGACGTAATTTAAATCTGTAAAGATAGGAGTTCACAGGATTGTGTCCAAATTGAAGCCGAAAAAAATAAAGTTTCAAAACAGAGAGACCCCAACACAGGCGGGATAACATGTACTGACGGCTTAAAATTATATTAAAAGCTACCTTTTACTGATATATTCCAGTCTCGTTGCCATAGCTTTACAAAATAGGGCCGTACACAGCTGACCACGTCAGAGACAGACAGCTTTACAATAATGGAGACCACTGTAAATGATAGAGTCTGTTTTTCCAGGGTATCTACCCACTCGTGACACATTATACCCACATGACTGGGAATCTATTCGAACATTATACATATGTTTTGACAGACCAAAAAGTTACAGAGATGTAAAATGTCATATACAATAGGTGGACATTTTTGCACCGAAAACAGACATAACGTTTGCAGAGAAAACAAGGAATCTGAGAAAATAACAACATTCCTTGGTTTAAAATCTAAGATAACCCGCAAGGACAATAGTATTGCACTAAGTACCGCCGTGAACACGGACAAATGTTCAGACAATCTGAACTTCTTACAGTATTTAATTTGTGGAATGCAGCTCCAGTTATGCCAGTCCCTCCACACTTTCAAGCATCAGTGAATATTTGAAGGTCATTTGAATAAGCTGTGACAATGTGTTCCAGTGTATACGGCTTAATTACACAAGGGAAGTCAGAACCACTAGAGTATATAAGAGAAACAAAAAGGACCAACTGATTTAAGGTGAAACTTCCCTCTGTATCTGACAGGCTGTAACACTCATTCTATTTCACGGATATATTCATTGGTTAAGCTCTTTGTCTTCGAAATACCAATTTGTAGTCTTCTCTCCAGATGTCTGTAGGTTGCCCATTGCACACCTAGAAATTAAGAAATGTTAATTAACTTGTCTCTTGGAGTTTATCTAGAACATGAGATTATTCATCGAATTGAATTAATCTACATCCCTATGCCAGTAAGATTGCACCTTGGAAATATGAAATAATAATAATGTTTTCATGTGCTGAATGTGACTCGTTTTGTATTGGAGAAACGGGCAGACAACTCTGCACCCGTCTTGTGGAACACAAAAAGTCGGTGAGACTGCCAGGTATGTCTTCGGCGGTGGGAGATGATATCACCAAATAGAGACAGGCCATAATATTTCATGGGAGGATACAAATGTGCTAGACCTTATATGCAAGGAAAATAAAAGGCAATACATATCGCATCCAAAAAGCCCAGCATGAATAGAGACAAGGGTTTGGAGTTACCTGTACTTTACAATAGACTCTTACAATAACCCATACCTGGGCTGAAGTGTACTCACTTATATGTTTTATATCACCCTTTGTGCTATGTTTATACCTCTGCCATGTGCCTATATATACACTGATCTAGCATACTAAAAACAGTACTTAAGCCCCACCTCGACTATACCATACCCGGCTATGACGTCATCAGGTCGGATCGAGATGGGAACCGGGGAGGACTGGCTGTGTTAGTCAAGCATGGTATTGCACATAATACTATAGCTCTACCAGAGCTCAAGTCTATTGAGTGTCA
>JAVFBX010247499.1:0-10160 GCA_034783855.1 Mopalia kennerleyi | reverse complement strand
AGAAATATTATTAAATTGACACTTTTTAAGAGGCAGTGGCAGCTTAATTTTGTACCCCGAAATCGCTCAGAACTCACAAGTGGCAATCTACAGTTCTCGGAGCTTCCGGGGCCTTCGCGGCCCCTGGACCCTCGCCTTGTTGGCTATGATGGTGGCCCCCCCACTTTCAAAACTGTTCCGACGCCGCTGTTAGTGATATAAAAATGAATAGGTTTCTCTGGCTTTTTCTTACTGTAACACTGGGAATTCCATTTGGCAAAAATAATAATGTACAGTTTTTTAATTTTAATCAGAGTTAATAATCAAAATAAACATCAAGAAACTGACTAAATGGTAGCTCGAGTTTCAGATTAATTTGGCTGCTCAAGTATGATCTCATACTGTGTATGCAGGCATACACACCCTTGTTGCTCTTGGCAAGTCACCACAAGAAGCCAAAGAAACGGCGATTTTCTTAAAACTAGTTAATGACATCTTTGATGCATTAAATATGAGACACTGCAATGGTTATCCTTTAAACATAAAGAACTAACACAAGATTAGGGTAATTCTACAGATATGTGCCGAAGTGCAAAGGTCAAGAGAAAGTTGTCTAAGCAGCCATGCTTTGAAGGTTTGCTGCAATGACGTGAACCTAATAACCAATGACTTGCTTCAAACGGAAATGCTTACATATATTTTAACAGGGAGACTGAACCAGGATTGTTTAGAGAATTTCTTTTGGCCATGGCTTTAATCCATCACCCAGAGAGCTCAGTTTTGCCTTCAAGACGCTTTGCACTAACATGTTCTCACACAGGTGAAGGCAGCCAATTACATCTATGGTGGCGATTAAACGCTTGTAGCACTGGGTGCTATAAGTCAGCAGAAGACTAAAAAAATGAAGTTGAATGATGACGTGGAAGAATCGTTATGTGCTAAAAAAAACAGAAATTATCCCTGGATAGCGTTTGTACCGATGACATGCCAGTGGGCTGTTCCATTAGGTCCAATGTAACACCATACATTGGTGGATATAATTATAAGAACCAAAGCCATTAAACGTAAGGAATGTCATCAGAGGTTAACAGATAACGCTTGATTGTGTCTGATGCAAATCTGTATTGCCATTTAAAGGCATACAACCACACTGATATATCTGCTGTTGGTTCTTTAAATGCAGCCACAGATTCATATAGATTTTTTGGCAAAGAATGGAAAACATTTTCCAAGCAAAAGTTGAAAGTTGTCTTTGCTCTGAAAACATTGTAAAAGACGTTGTTGAGCGAATGGAGAAAGACGTGCCGATGTGTTTATTGAACCTTTGTTCAGAGCATACATCGACTAACTCTGGAAAATCTATTGTCCATAGATGTCTTCATTGTAGGTTATTTTATTACTTAAAATTTACTTCGAGGAATTTGTTAACATGTACAAAAAAAAATAGAAAAGCACAGATACCAATGCATAAGTACCATGATTAATACATTGATATAAAGTATATTTTTGTAGAACTGAAAATTAAACTGAACCAGTATATCAGAATAGAAGAGTAAATTCATTTGAAAAATAATGATCTTCCCAAGTTCAAAAACGTCTGGGAAAATTGGTCAGTATTCCTTAATAAAAAAAAAAAAAATTAGTTGCTGACATAACAGTTGCTGTTAACTGTTAACATAATTAGTTGCTGACATAACAAAACACTTCCCATTTTGTTTTTGTGCTGGTGTCCATTACTGTTCAAATAAGCCAACATCATATACATGAAATAACCTTGAGCATCCCTAAAATACCAATCATTTAACTAACTCAGGTTTTATCGCCTTTGGAGGCAGGGTAAAAAAGGGAGAGAGGCTTAATGCGACGATCCTCTTTTCCGCCTTACCTCGGGAAGATGATACGAGGGAGGTGACCTATAATACTACAATACTAAATTAACGCCGACCCTCCCACAGATTTGTCACACGCGCCATACTCGATCAAATCCGGGGCAGGAGAGGATCGTCAATCGTTTGTGACAAGACTTCTAAAAGGTTGTGGGCGGAAGATGGGCTCGTGTATGTTGCATTGCATGCTTGACGTGTAGATAATAGTTTGTTGGAATCTGTTTTTATGCATAATCACACAAGCTTGGGAAATTGATCAAGGGGCGTATTGTTTCTGGCTATAAAATATACCACCTCCATCAAATGTCCTGCTACACCAAGCTCAGAATCAGAGTAGTACGTCTCTACTTCGGTTTAATTCTGCCTGTGTACCCAGACGTATGGAAACCTTATGCTGGTCACTATTTAAATGATCTTTTACACGATCTTTACGCAAGGTCTCAAAACCTTCGTCGACCCAAATTTTACTACCATTTGCAGCACAGGTGTCATGTTTTATGCATAACCTGCAGTAAAGAACAGTTGTGTTTTGTTTTGAACGCTCACATCGTTCTTCTTAATAAGTAACCAATCAAAGTTTAAGGCCAAAACTGCCTTTTTCCCTTCTTTTTGTGTTTGTCTTGTTTTATAGGAAAATCCAATTGAATGGGTCCTGGTGAAAAAAGACTTTCAGTTGCATGTTGTTCATGGTCCCTTTCTTGGGCAGCTCTTGATAGGGCCGTGTTTTTTTTTTTTTAAACTGTTGTTGTTTCTGCTGCAGGTTGTTGAAAGAAACTCGTAATGGAGAAGTTTTGCAGTTGTAATTTCTACTTTCGTGGGCTCTTTTTTCACCCCTCCTTTCGATCGCTACTAGGCATTGTTTTGAGAGTAGAAGGCGGTAAACTAAATTACAAGTTAATTATCACGTAATTAAGTTCGTAACTATGGACGTTACATTTTCTCCAAGAGCGAAAAACTACATCTTGGCCAGCACAGTCCAGTCAACGCATTTAATTGACCTATATAACTCAAACCATATACTATTGGCCAGTCAAGCCATGCAGGTCAATAACAGTTGCTTGACATGCTGAACTGTCACTGTGCATGTCAAACCACCCTGTGCGATTGTCAGTCTGAGTTGACGTTACAAAATGGCGTTGATAAGTAACAGACACGCCACTCCATTGCTATACGTCACTATCCCTATCACATCTGGATCTTCTAGTTCAGTTTGAGACAAGCTTACAGAGAAAATGGATCAGTCTCCAAAGGCTTGAATCCTCCAAGCGAGATTTGACAAAATACATGCCTGCAAATTACAGGTAAACTACACATGTAATACATATTTCTAAATGGTTGTATTGGACAAAGGAATATACGGCTTAGTACTAAGACATCTTGATCTTTCTTCTGCAGCTTCTAGTTGCGAAAAGCATTTTCACGTTAACATATACGATATTATTTATCGTTTATTCAGAGGCGGTCATTATTTATTTTCTCATTTGTGGAACTAATTCTATCCCAGTGAATAGAAAATAGACCATTGATCTGTTACATTGAGATCACCAGTTTTAGTTTGTGTTAGTCTTCAAACAAGTGCATATTTGTGATTATTTGCCTGCATTATTTGTACACAGATGGAAACAACAATATAAAGCAGTGTTTTATCTGCAAGTCACACAAAGCAGCACGTCCGTCAATACACGCACGTCTTGATGGTGACTTTATAAAGTGTTCGAAAGTCTGAATGTATATTTACATAGTTTAATTTTCATTTAATAATTGTGTCTTTTTTATTTTCAGCAGTGGTGCATGAGAATTAACAATTCTTTACAACAGGTAAAATGCTATGTTGGTGGCACGAGCAACAAACAGACTTCTCGGAAGGATTTGCTGTCTACCCGGTAATCTTCCATACTTTGACTGCATCGTATCTCAACAAGACATCCCCACCCCAGATCTAGTCGAGGTAGACATTATAACTATACATTGCACAGCAACTGAGAAAGCTGGACAAATATTCAACCCACTGTCTCTCAAAGAGTTAGACAGCGATGCCCACACAAATTAAGCCTATTGCAGTATCTCTATGCCATGTTATCACGAGAAGACGCAGACCAGGTGGCATACTCTGGGCGATACAGTGATCACCGCCATTAGCACTATTTACAAACAGTGAAATTATGAGACCATGCAGCTACAAGCACCCTTCTATTCTCTTTAAATTGATCAATAAGACAGTTCCATATAAATCTGACACAAACGTTAATCTGGGTTTTTTTATTTTTAAAGTTAAGTTATGGCTGTATTTGAACCACAATTTAAATATATAATTTTGTTTACTGAAATATCAAACGTTTCTCTTGTTAATTAAAAACTGGTTCAGTTCAAAGCTGTATTCAAGGAGAATTCATTTACGAGGGAGGTAAACTATAATGCTACAATAATAAATTAACGCCGACCCTCCCATAAATGTAAAGTAGTTAAAATGGTTGGAATAAATACTAATTTCGTTTATTGACATAAGTTTTTTTAAAATCTGATTGGGGTTCATCACTGACTCTCCATCTTCCTTATGAATTTTACTATAATGCCAAGATTTTTAATAGCAGATTTGTCACACGCATCATCAATCATAAGTGAGTGTGCCATACTCGATCAAATCTGGGGCAGGAGAGGCTCGTCAATGGTTTGTGACAGAACTTCTAAACCGTTGTGGATGGAAGATGGGCTGTGTATGTTGCATTGCATGTAGTAGTTGGAGACTGTTTCCTCCGATGTAGCCTAATTGGCCCTCTGGATCTCTAACGAACAGGGGCCGGTTGCTCAAAGCTCCGTTAAGTTAACGACGAGTTAGATGACGTTGCGTAACAATGAATTTCTATTATGACGTTACGTCCATTTCTTTGTGGCGCAACGTCATCTAACGGGCTGTTAGGCTAACGGAGCTTTGAACAACCGGCCCCTGGCCTTTTGTACACGAAGAGTGGGGTGTCTCTTTATGAAGGCATAAAACCATGTCATATACAATTGTCCTTCTTTTCTTAATCGTTTGCCTAAGAGAACCGCTAGATCTGTCGCGACGTTGACAACAGTTTGCCTTGTATACCCATAGCCATACAATGTCATTTTCTCATTATGGAGAACAAGCTTTACTTCCACTCCCAATGACAACAACGGTTTTGGACCAGACTGTACGCAGCAAACATCTATTTAACCACTACACCGGTCATATAGTGTGGTAACAGGAACCCAACATTTTCTGGCGGCTTTACGTAAACCCATTCCTTCTTTTGTCACTGATCACTTTTGACAAAGCCTCATCCGAGTAATATCGATATGATGCACTTAGCTTTTCAGGTCAAGGGACCATCGACCATCTGAGTATAAAACAATGTTTGAAAGTTTTAGTGTTTTTTTTTTTAATTTTGGCTTAAATGGTTTATAAACGGTTCTATAGTTTTTTATACGGCATTTATTCCCCTTTTTTAGTCATGTAATCTAGTTGCCAATGTAAACAAAACATGGATGCTTATATAGCTGATGTATAATTCGAGCTTGTATTTAGGTTTTACAATTCGTTTTTAATGCTGTTATTTTCAGTAGTTCGTTTATTATTGGATATTTTATGAATGTTTGACACGAAATACATACGCTCAGGGGTTTAACACGAAGCATCTTGCGAACAACATAAGCTGTTCGAAAACCGGTGATCGGACGATACATGATGAGATTTATGGTATATTCAGAGATGGTCATTATTTATTTTCTCATTTTTTATATTTTTATTTTCGCTTAATAATTGTTTTTTTTCTTTTCGGCAGTGGTGCATGAGAATCAACAATTCTTTACAACAGCTAAAATGCTGTGCTGGGGGCACGAGCCACAAGAAGACGTCTCTGAAGGACTTGCCTTGCCTACCCAGCAATCTTCCATACTTTGACTGTATCGTCACTCACTCATCAAGAGATTTCACCACAGGTCGAGGGAGATATTATTACTACATTGGACAATGAAGCAGATGGTGCTAACTGCACAACAACTGAGAAATGTTGACAAATATTCAACCCATTGTCTCTCAAAGAGTTAGCAAACGATGCCCACACAAAGCTTATTGCAGTATCTCTATGCTATGGCATCACGAGAAGACACAGACCAAGCGGCATACTGTGGGCGATACAGTGATCACCGCCATTAGCACTATGTACAAACAGATAAATTACGAGACCATGCAGGTACAAGCACCCGTCTATTCTCTTTAAATTGATCAATTAGACAATTCCATATAAATCTGACACAAACGTTAATCTGGGTTTTTTTATATTAAAGTTAAGTTATGCCTGTATTTGAAGTACAATTGAAATATATAACTTTTGTTTACTGAAATACTACATTTGAAATATATAACTTTTGTTTACTGAAATATACGTTTCTTTCGTTTATTCAAATGTTATTGATTATTGTATTGGTTGATTGAGTGGTTAAATTCAAAGTTGTATTCAAGAAGAATTCATTTACGAGGAGGTGACCTATAATAAATACTACAATAATAAATTAACGCTGACCCTTCCATAAATGTCAAGTGGTTAAATCTGTTTGAAAAAAATGCTTTTGTTTATTGCTATACGTTTATTGATATAAGATATAAGTTCTAATTACAAACAGTTAAAATTTGAGCACATAATTTAGTTTTCCCTTGATCATATCAAGTGGCAAAAGTTTTTAAGCTTATTTCTCACACTTCAGTTTGAAGCAGATCTTACACTTTCAATGGATTATTTTTAAAAACTATTCATGTTTCAAACTTAAAATTGTACCATTGTAAAGAGCCGATACGATCTAGTAGACGGTGCCTCATTATTTAGAAGATCGTCCTTGATAGTCGGGTTTTTTTTTACATTTTTATAAGACTTTCCAAGGTGGGATAGACAAAAAAATCCACTGTGATCGATCTAATGAAAGATTTTTAAAAAATAAGGCACAATTTACTAGTTCAAGGACTATTCTACTAGGCCAACTAATCTATTGAGTCTTATCGTAATTGCACTTATTGAGAAATGTACCTTGAAAATGCAGTCTATTTTTTCTGTTGACATTTACTCATTTTGCAATATTTTTAAAATTAATAACTGGAATTTCACCATATATACTCTTCTGCATCATAAACTAATTACAACAGATGTTCTGAAAATGGACCAAGGGGTCCAGCAAGACCGTAATGACAATCTGTTGCAAATGAATAGCGAACTATCTCTTGTTGACTTGTGATTAATGCAAAATTTCCAATGATGTTGTACTTTTAATTTCACTTCTACGTCATTTTTTTTTTTTTTACATAAAAGCACCCTGCTGAAGCTTGATAGGCTAAAATAGCCTTGACTAGTTAAAATAAATTGCAAGTGTTATTTTGCGTTTTCTTAATACATCCTGAGTAATGATAATTTCTACAAAGTTTTAAATGGCTACTGTTTGACCTAGATTAACATAATTTATTAGCTGAGAAAATCAGCTATGTCACCTATTTACCATATTCCCATTACGTTAATAGCCAATTCGATAATTTTAAATAAGCCCTGAAATGTTCGGCCTAAGTATTAAAGTATCACATTTGACAAATTATGATAGCCATCAAAAAGGGTTGTGTTTTTTTTCACAAGTTAAATCACCAATGTTGATAAAGTGCTAAATATATGTATAAACCAAATCTTGTAAAAGATGTTAAATTACTTTAATTGTATTAAATAATATCCTTGAATTTATGAGGTTTAATTTGTAAAAAAATCATTATAAAGTTGTTTGTAATTTTTGTTTTCAGACCGTACATGTATGTCTATTCTGCAACTTTGAGCCCTCAGGCGTGTGAAATTTAAGAGGGATGATATTGATGACGGTCATTCGTAAATTTATATTTAACTAATTTTTAATTAAGCAAGACTCCTCAGCCTTAGTAACGGTTTAATTGCAATGGACTGGAAAAAAGCAGTTTGTCCAGAAATGAATTCATGGAAATTCAAGCTTGAAGGTGAAGATAGACTCAAAGCTCTGATAATGTTGAGTTCACTATGACACTTATGAGGATTAACAACACAGGATATACATAAAGGAGTTATTATTTGGTCTGGGGATTTTTTTGTTAGATTCTGTCAGAATTATTATATACATTTCCTTAAAAGATGTCTTTACCTAATACAGTGTTGTTTCCCATCTCTTGTGCTTGGTTAAAATTTTATCACTGTAAATGATATACATGAAACCCCATGTAGACTTTTCTGACACAACATAATTTCATTATTTGCAAACATCTTGAAATTGATGGTTCAGATTATTCTAAAATATTGAAAATGAAAATTTTCAACATTTATTATTTATATTATTTCTTTCCCATTGTGTGGATTCAACATCCTCATTATATTAAATATATGAGAAAGCATAGTTGCTTTAGTGAACTTTGTTACAATGAACATTAACAAAATGAACTTTTGCTAATATACTGAATTGATACTTTTGCAACTATTTAAAACGTACAGGGGTGGATTGGAATGGCACAAGTGAAATAGGACCTAATACTGTGAAACTGTAGAAGCCTATAGTTAAAGGGTAGGTTTATAGCTTGTTTTATTAAAGTAAATAACATTTTGAAAATCTAGCAGGTTTATATCATATTATATTTATATAGCAATAAATTACCAAATTCATGCTGTCAGATGATGTATCATTTTTATCAATCCAAACAGTCATCCAAAAAGATACAAAATACACATCTGTCACAGACCGTCCACAGCAATAACGACAAGGGAAACAAATACGATTAATAAAATATATAGATGGCGTTAGTAGTTTTGTAAAGAAAGATGGTCAAAAATGTGTTGTTAAAGATAAAAGAAAGTGTAAGTTTTTAATCGATCAAAACATTTATTTCAAACCGTTCTAATATTTAATAAAAATTAATTCCTCGCTAAGTAGACCTAACATGTACACACT
Organism: Mopalia kennerleyi; assembly: GCA_034783855.1. NCBI lineage: Eukaryota > Metazoa > Mollusca > Polyplacophora > Chitonida > Mopaliidae > Mopalia > Mopalia kennerleyi. Next base: position 1,335 of record JAVFBX010247499.1, on the reverse strand, counting down.
CCTATCAGTAAGCACGATGGCTGTATGTCTACTTAAAATTGTGTAAACTGTCTTAATGTCGTGGATCGGCGCATCAGACATTTCACTAAGAAGTAGCCTCTATATGCTGGTACAGAGTTAATAAGACTTAGCATTGTGGGTAGGCGACATCAGACAGGGTCGCTGTAATTTGATCAAGAAGTAATTTATGCCGGAACAGAGTTAATAAGACTTTAACAAATGACATCAAAGTTACAGTACTTAATTGCAGTGATCATAAGTCAATAAATTAAGTGGTAAAAATACTAGCTCCGACAATTGACACAAACGTACTCTTCATCAAATGCATCCTCAACTGATAGATCACAGAGTCGGTGTACCCATACATGCACTTGATCCCGTCTATTGTTTCTTTGCTGCAGTTGGGCGGCTCTTTGGACCAACACTAACCACATACTTCTGCTTGTTGAAAAGACAATTTGTGCTTTACTTCTATCTGTTCATCAACATTGGGTTTTGTAAGAATTGAAGTTTTCTTGGGTACTCTCTTTGTGGTTTTATGGAATGTAGATCTTTGTGTTTCAAAATGTTTGTTTAAGGGAAACGATCATTTAAACTAATCCAAAGTCATCCAAAAAGATTAAAAATTTTTTTTTTTTTTTTTGCCTCTATCTGTTCATCAACATTCGGTTTTGATAGAATTGAAGTTTTCTTGGGTACTCTCTTGGAGGTTTTATGTAATGTAAATCTTAGTATTTCAAAATGTTGGTTCGAGGGAAACGATTGCTTAACTGTGAAATCATTGTTGTCAGATATTATTTGTAATCCAGTACCTATAGCTTTTGCTGACTTATTGAATTGCCAGATCGATGTTAGTATTTGTACTCCTTGAAGACATGTGGCTGTTCTGACTAGGTCAATGACGTCACCTATATATGTGTTTAAAGACATCCAGTTTTGCCGTTTCCAGGTTCATTAATCTGTCATTTTCTCCAGCAATGATTTTGTTGTAATACTGGTCATCAAACGTGTGTTCACTGTCATTACATTCACAATAGAATAAATACTTATATTTTGCAAGTCAGCAAATACTATAGTTCGCCTATATTTTAGTTCATTAATCTAACCACACAGTTTGGAATGGGTTTTCAGTCAATTAGAAGCTCATCGTGTGCTGGACCTGTGTATACTGAAATGTCCTACATTGGAATATTATAATAGTCTTAACAATTTATGCCTCGCTCAATAGTACTTGCTCATCTGACGAACGCTGTTTTTAGCCCCCCACCGGGAGGTGGAGGGGACCAAAGGTTTGCACCTTGAGTGTCCGTCCGTCCATCCGGCCGTCCGTCCGTC
>JAVFBX010247488.1:0-10161 GCA_034783855.1 Mopalia kennerleyi | reverse complement strand
ATTATTATTTTTTTAACTGATAGGTCTTGAACTTGGAAACCTTATAACCGTTGCGCCCGGTTATAACCTCTAGTTGTTATTGTTATTATTATTTCATGTTTGTGCTTACGTTATTTCCTGTTACAATAAACAGTCTGCATATACATGTTAGGGAAATATCTGTGAGTACAATGTGTAATCAATCGATCCAATGAATGAACGAACGAACGAACGAACGAACGAACGAACGAACGAACGAATCGATCGATCGATCGATACGACCAATCAATCAATCAATCAATCAATCAAATATGAAGATGAAGAGACCTGGATGTGAGTCCTTTTCCGCAAATCTTTTAGCTCAACTTTGATAAGAACTAGTTTTCATTAGTACTCTACTAGTCGTTCTCAGCATCCTGCGTTACAAAGGTCTTCCATACCAAACTAACAAAACATCAAACTAGAGCTTCTCAAGGATTCCAGGAAACCTATCATTTCGCTTGTGAGCTGGCTGTGTTTGTGATCTGGTCATAGCGCTGGGAGCGAGAGAGGACAGAAAGAAAGGTCATCGTCGTAAGTCTAGCAGGCCCCTTTGAACAAACCTTTACATTCATTCCAAAACATATTAACGGCAACTGGTTCATTAGCTGAGACGCAAATCAGCGAATCTTAATTTGGGGATCTTTCCGGCGAAGTTACATTCCTCAAGGCAATTTTCCGGTAAAATTTGTGACAACTCTATTTGATGTCCTTATGGTGTATGGCTTTAAGCGTTAAATTCTAACAAAAACATCAGCACAGAAGAACAATCAATTCAGCGCTAGAAAAGTGCGATGCAAATTACGGGTCTGTAAATCAGACTGATTGTGGCTTTTAAGTCAGTCTGTGACCAGGTTTGACTGTATCGATTATAACCTGTAATGTTACAGTAAGTACCTAGGTGTTTAAGGGTAACGAGGGGTGGGTTTGCCAAGGTTTTCGATGTTTTCTACCAATAGGCCAGGCGAAGGCGTCATTAAAGTGAAAAGCCTTTGTATACGAAGGTAAACACTTATCCAATATATCTTTAATTGTAAAAATTTGTGATTTTTAACATCGTGTAGTATTCAATAAAGAAAAAAAGAAAACAACATACGGTTACAAATAGCTTAATAGAATTGACGAAATGTGATACAATATGCTAATAGTTTTCCAGGAAGGGACTAAATGTGTATTTGACGTCACTATATAATTCCACTATTTCCCCCACATCCTTGTACATTCATTTTGTTTCAGGGACATTAGTTCGTTTCCCCGACATTGAGTCAACAATTGTCCGGATTTGTTGTACATCGTGTGTTGAATTTTATTTGTAAGTAGAGTAATGACCCGATCAACTCTTTAAATATGAGACGCCGTCACGTATATAAGAAAATATATAAATTAAATAATTGAAAATAATAAACATTAGTTAAACAATAACACAAAAACTAAGAATAAAGAGAAGAGCAAAAACACATTTAAAAACATGAAACAAAAACGATATAAACATAAAAATTCCGATAGGTCTAACGAAAAGTATATGCATGGTATTTTGTACAGATTTATAAAAAAAAATTCATAACCTTAACATTCTGCTGTTATCTAATACTGAAGTACAGTAGGACTCATTACTAAACACAGGTTAACATTTGCCTCATTAAGCTGCTGTCTACAGCTCATTTATTCAGATTCTTTATGGATTTGCTGACACTCACCCGTTTTATTTCCATTAGTAACGGCTTGTTGATGTTGAAGTTCGTCCGGTTGACTTTCTTAATAGCAACAATCGCACCCTGAATAAAATAGTAGGGACAATCATTTTTTTAATGTAATGCAATAGTACTTGAGATATTAACGAGTAATTACATTAAACAAATGCAAATAATTTTTAAAAAAGATAATATCTTGAATATTAAAATTAACTTATGCAAAAGAGATAATATTAGGAGACGTGATCGTCCAAAGCAGGCAAACATGTAGCCATAGTCACTGTGACAGATAGAGCGGTACATTCAGTTCAATGTTCTTTGCCAACTCAAGAGCTGTTTGGAATTGGGTTTCTTTGATTTTGGGTTTAACACCGTCCTTGAGGCTATTTCACTAACATGACGGCATGCAAAGTCCAATGGGTGAAGGAAACAACCCTCGACTTCACTGACAACAGACACCGAGTAGATAGAATATAGGTAGGAGGATCACAAGTCGTAATGAAATAACAGATCGGCTTTATGTAACATGAAGCTCCTTCGCAACCCTCCTCGCTTGGAATGGGGACTTTCACCGGTCTTGTAATGATACTATTTGTTGTGTTTCTACAGATAGATGCATCCAAATAGTCAGCTTTATTAAACCTTATAAGTATTTTATTTTTTGTAACAAAATAAATGAAAAATGTCAACACAAAACCTCTGTCTTCGCTGTTTTACCCATTTTCAAAAAGATCGTTTTGGTCTTCAAGACAATATTTTTGCATGTTCTCTGTAGCTTATTTGTCCTTCGTTGGTATGCGCTATATTAAGAATATTCCATTGTATGGAGGCGATATCGCTATAAATGTAAGTTCATGGACTTCATCGTTTTGCTTCAAATCATATGTCTCAAATTTCCGGTACCATGTTTTAATACGTTTCTTACATAGCATGTGATTTCTGCAAAATTGCGAAAGACGAGGTCCTCATTGAAAATACAACAGCCGTACAATAGATAAAGACGACTCATGCGCCAATGATCGGCTTCGTATGGATGTGAAGCTTAAGGACAATATGTGGCGGTAAACACATCACCGCCGTGCTACCAATGCTAGCGTTTATTCCATTTGTACCCCGGTGCCAGCATTAGTCAGGATGTGGGAGGAACCCCTGGGGAGTCACGGGACAGATTAGATAATATTTGGAAAGTCACTTAATCGCTGAACGTGATCACCACATGAAAGTGGTTCAAGGCAAGATGGCCTGTATGTATCTATGAGTCTCGGCATGGTAAGTAGAATAAATTCTATTCAGAAAGCAAGAATAACATTTAAAGAAACAAAGGCACCAAAACTAACGAAAAAATGTGTCCCTGACGTCGACATAGGCGCGGTCCAAGCAGACCGCTGCCGACATTACGCTCACATGATATGAACAAGCACAACCCACATTGATGTCCATGTGGATATTTTTGGTTACTGAAGGCAGTGTATCAAACTGTGTATTATTTAGCAGACAGGTTGAGAAATATAAAGATCTTCTATTAATCTAGTATTATTGCTATTGCAATTTTATCGCAGACTCCAGTGGCTTTAATAAAATCCGCTCTCCGCATTTTTTGTGATTTAATCAATACAATTACAAGTGCGGATTTTAATATGAACCGGACTCTGCGGGAGAGTGGCATACAGACCTTTGATCTCTGACTAAATAACGGGGCACAAATTGCTCGACGTCATGAACCAAGTCGGGGAAAGATAGTTAATGTCTGTTTCGGATTATGTTCTGATTAGGTTTTTATTGTGTGCCTTACTTTGTAATATCCAGTCTTGGTGAAAAGCTGTTTGTTTCCCACGTCACTAAGGTGCACCGCTATGGTATCTCCGGATATTGAAGTCGCTGTAGAATAACGCTGAAATGATAATACGAATCGAATATTGGCTTAGTATACTTTTCTAATTTACGAAAAATCACGTTTCTGCTCCATATATATTTATAATTATTTATAAACAAATAATTACTAACTCAAGCTATGTCTGTATCGACAATACAAGAACGACAACACAATCCCACAAGCTATGGGTCTGGCTAAATTAATTTCCACATCAAGATAATTGTCCATGACACGTAGGCCTACTCTTAACTGTGGACACTGGTTTTCGTATTCTCAATCTTCAAGGATTGTAATGTACAAATAATACAGTGATGCTTTAAAATGATAGCTAAGGTGAATTATGATATGCTTAACTTAAACACAATAAATTCAAATGAATACCGTATATAATTTTCACTTATAAGCCAAACACTGTTTAGTATATTCTGGGATTCAAATATACATGTAAGCCTATATTGTAATCCTAGGTGTAATCGCCTCAGAGATTTTGGATGGGCACAAAAGAAAATGTATTGTTATTTTGTTGGTAACTAACTCTGTTAAGACTCATTCGACTGCCATGCCGGTCTTTCCTTCGCTGCTCCATGGCCCCAAACATGATGTCATCCCAGCGAACACGCCAGTTCATCTCGGCTAATTCCGCTTCCAGCTTAATGTGTCTGAAATTAGAGAAATCAAAATGAAGTGAAATCATATATAATAATATATTTCTGAACATAATGAGAAGAGATTTCAAATCCAATCAATCTTTATTTAACGTCGTGTATATGGAAATCACGAGAACGCTAGCCTAGGGCTAATTATGCCGACAACATTGTGCGAATCGCGTATAGTCGGATGATTGCTGATTGTCGATATTATTATAATCTCGAACTTGTCACGCTGTCAAGATCGCTATGCGAGGTCGTTCCATGTAAAGCAAAATCTCCCTTCTCGTATCGTGACCTTGGCGACGCATTGCGAGTATGTCAAGATTTCAATTGATTTGGCAATGTTCTCAGTTTTGTTCAGGTTGCTTAGCGTCTCACCTGTACAAAGATAAAACAGCAGCAGGAAAAGACCCCCATCCGGTATACCAGGGCACTTACAAACCATCACTAGATGGTATAACCTACCTGTACAGGAATAAGCCCTCAACAGGTATACCAGGACACTTACAGACCATCACACGATGGTAACTTATCTGTACAGGAATAAACCCTCAGCAGGTATGTCATGACAATTACCTTCATCAACACGATAATAATTAACCTGTTTAAGAATGCACACACAGCCGGTATACCATGACAATTACAAGCCTGAAGGTGATAATAACTTACCTGTACAGGAAGAAAGCCGCTTCCAGTACCATGGCAATTACAGACCCCAACAAGCCTGAAGGTGATAATAACTTACCTGTACATGAAGCACGCCGCTACCAGTACCATGACAATTACAGACCCCAACAAACCTGAAGGGGATAACTTACCTGTACAGGAAGAAAGCCGCTACCAGTATCACGATTATTACAGACCCGAACAAGCCTGAAGGTGATAACTTACCTGTACAGGAAGAAAGCCGTAACCAGAATACCATGGCAATTACAGACCCCAACAAGTCTGAAGGTGATAATAACTTACCTGTACAGGAAGAAAGCCGCTACCAGTACCATGACAATTACAGACCCCAAGACGATGATGACAATCACATACTCAGGAATAGGCTCTGTAAACAAGTCAAAAGAAACAAATACAAGGATGATTGTAGGGGAAAATGGTGTTTGGACGAAAGGTTCTTCAGTTTAGTGACCGCTGCATGGAACAACGTTGTGGGTCGTTCAGTTTTCAGTATTTATATAAGTTTTGTGAAATGTTTTCATGACGTATTAAATTTATGACAAACCGTATCTTCTTTGACTTTTATAAAAAGTCTTTACTCTAACCCCGTACTGTCAGACTTGAAGGCATCGGTACATGTTCGTTTGTTTGTTTGAGTGGGGTTTAACGGCGTACTTGCGGTTATTTCACTGGTATAGAAGACAGCGTGTCAGCCAAATGGGTTAAGGCAATAACCCTCGAAACTACTAGTTACAACACAGGGCAAAATACTGGACAATCACAAGACGAAATACAGACATCACAAACAGATCGGCAGCATGGTGCCCCTTAGCTTCGAGGGCACCAGGGCAACAACTATCTGTGTTTGTGTTGGCCTTTGTTTGATACACATAGTGTTAGTTTATCTACCAATTTTTGTTACTGCACATCGATCTAGGCTGTGAGAGATCTACCAAATTATCTATTGTGGGAGCCATCCAAGAGTACAAGATTGATAACGGGACACAATTTTTTCAAAACTTATCGGGTTTTCTCGTTGACAAAGAATATCAGGATATATAAAATGTCTATTAGGTTACGGCTACAACTTTTTGTCTCGAAAAAGTGCCGAAGTAAGTTATTGTGCCAAAAGCTAACACCACAGCTTAAGTCCACTGATACTGTTCTGAGGAGAGATTAGGGTCTAGTAATTGGAGGAATCGCTTGGCTGGACTGGGTCACACATAAATCACCTGCTAGCAGGGACTATCTGTAGTGTAGGCTGGGCGGGCACAATGGTATTAAATCCCCCGTGAACACTTTACATTCATCACGTAACATGAATGGCCGTATTTCTGTCCACCGTGGTCTTCGAGACGACGAGGTCAGCTATGTATCACATCAAGTGAAATAAAGGCTTCCAATTTAACAGTAGTTATGGTTATTTATTGAAAGTTAGCATGCGTGCTATAGCTCCTTGTAATCACTATGTCCGATCCCCAGTTATATATCACAGAAAGTGGAATAAAACTTCCCATTCACAGATAAGCTAGCTATACTTATCTATTACATAGAAAAGCTTTATTGCAACGTAGAGCACCCACATAGAAGCATATACGACATTCATTCTGCAGGACTCAGTTTACACATTTAATACAACTTTATATTTGTTTAAATTAGGCTACATTAGATTTACCTTAAATATATGTTACTAATAAACGTTAACTCTGTCATAATAATTCAGACCCAGAATAATTAAGCTAATAATTTTATGGATATTCAATACAAGTTAAGTTGGACCGAGTGACATTATATTTAATTTGTCTCACTAATTCAATGATTTACTGGCTGTTAATCGCCATTCCGAATTCCAACCATTCATTATTAACGTACAACAAATTCAGTTAATATTTTGAAGCGCAAAGGTCGAAATATGAGTTTTTGTCAACATATCCTTATTACCACGATAAAACTAAATTTTAAATATTTAAATCATCATTTTTGACAGCAAAAAGCCCTAATGAGTGAATGTATTTTATATGAGCAAAACATTTTGAGGAGCGTCAGAATTCGAGCATTCTAGGTATATTTGGGAGGTTATTTTTAAACAATCGCCCAATGTCAACGCCCGCAATTTTCATGGCATCCTTTTTGCTGCTTTAAAAGTAGACTTCAATAAAAAATGTTAGAGAATCAGAAGTGTCAATTGTCAAATTTGTTCATTTATATATTTTAAATTCATCTCATAATACTAGAATATCAGAATTATAAGAAATTTTACAAACGCCACAATTGTGGTTTCAATATTGTCTATTTTCAGATATGTTATTGTTAGATTTATATTTTAACTTTATGGCAAAAAATGAAGGTTTTAGTATTTTTTAAAATTCATTTTGTCTGTTCAAGAAATGAAGATTTTATTTAATCAATTCAGCAAAAGTGTCAGACAGTAGCTAATACTTTTCCATTGTGACACAGTGAACACAGCTTTGAGCCAACTAAATGTCAACGGCACATCAACCATGCCGACAAATGGCTATTTGGTGTCTTGAGGGTCTGGGTTTCCATTCTAGTACACGTCTAAATATGCACAATTTTTTTAACAAGCATCTGTTTAAGCTAAGCAAGAGTTATCCCACAGTTAGGGAAAATAAAGGCATGATAAATATAAATTTGGTGGAAGAACAGCACCGAGTTTTCATAAACATGGGATTCTAATTAACCATATACACAGAAAGGCCAAAGATAAATCATAGTTATTCTTCCACGGGACTTCGATCGGGCACTGGTTTTCCTATTGTAATGAATGAAGTCGGGTCGTAGACAGCAGCATCAATCTCGCCTTGTCCATATCAGTTGTGAGGAACACGTATTGAATTCCGGGAAGCACTACGGGATATTATACCAATGAATAACCATCATGGAGATCAGACATCGAGCAATGAGATGCCAAACAGGGTTAAAATATTTGGTAACCCTTTTTGATCCAGAACGCCGAAGGGAGATAAAGTTATGACAATAAAGGCACTGTATATAAAACGGTTGTGGCACCTTTGGTCGCCTTTTACTCGATTATATCCCTTAAGATAATATGTATTTTATATTGCTTGGCTCAGAAAGATAAATTTTGGCAATATCATATATAAAATGGTTATGAAATTCCTTGGCGTTTTCTCTATCAGGATTATTCTCCTACTTTAAGCCTCCGGGGGGAACGTAGCATGCCAGTCAATATACAGATAGCAAAACTATTCAGCTTTGGAATAAAAAGTGTATCAAACTATTGGTTGTACTTTTAGAAGACATATAGATAACAATGCCCTAATGACTGTCTCTACCATCTGAATATTCACTCAGCTTTATTCCACAGAGCGCCAGGTGGCGTAAACATAAAGTTAACAGGACAAGAGACAAAAAAAAAGATATAATTTTGGTGTGCATCTAAAATTAGTAATTGGTTCATAGCCAAGACGATCTTGTTTCAGAATCAATCTTTGTGTTCTATATACCCAAACATCTGTCATAGGGATAGTTTCTATGCTTGATTGTGGTTATATCGTACGAAGGTCTCCCAACGATAGTGCGTCATATACCAATAGACGGAAAGAAGCCCTGGTGTAACTGGCCCCTTATAGCTCTAAGAACACAAGCGAGACAGGAAGCTATCTCCCCACAACAAACACACAGATACAAGCACAAGAGATTCGAAATACATGTATAAGATGTAGCTCTATGGAAAGTTTATTTTGTCATATATCAAATATTAGGGCGACTTGGGCTTTACCAGAAATTATTATCAAATGCTATTCGCACACATTACCACGCTATGAATAGTATACTGTTATTGAACAAATACAGCAGAAATAGTCCGTTGTTGTCTTTTATTTGAGCAACTCAATCATATAACCTTAGAACTTAGTTGAGCACAGAAGACATCTATCGATCTTATTATAATGCTGACATTGTAGAAAGACTTATCCACGCAGGCATGGAGAATTTGTACTTCACCAGTACATGTGTATTACATTCACTAGTTGATCGTTCCACTTCAACAAAACGTCGTGTTGAAGCAGTTGTGAGTGACGCGGATACCGTATGATACGTTCAATAACCTATCTGAGACGTAGCTGCGTCCACATTGTGCGAGTCGCCAATTCATTCATCACCAACTCTGATAAATCGTTTACGCTGGACAGAAATCGTTTAAGTAGGGAATACATTGGACGTTTATTGAAGCAAACATTGTCGAGGAGTCTTATTTTAGGGTTAACTAGACAGTGACAGATCGAAACACCGGGAAAAAAGTTCCCGACTTGAACATATAGTTGACAGACATGATTAAATATATAGATCTACATACAGCGATTAAAGGGCTACGGAAGTTCGTGACTGGACTCTTATCTGCAATCTGTAGGCTCGTATAGATCTGACATAAATGACCAACAATCAAACGAAGAGACAATTACGAGCTTCCATATAAACCAAGTGTGTATCAAGACAAAAGGGAAAACGCCCTAGTCTAAGAGTTGGTAACATGTAAAGATATGCCACACTCTCTTTCCCGTGTCTTGTGTGCCTTGTCAATAATTCATTTATACCTCTGCCATACAATACTACACATATTAGCAAGACGGCTAAGCTATATCAGACACACAAAGAAACGAATGCAGACCATATTTTATTCCTCATTTATAAAAAAAAATGACACGACGAGTAGAATCTTAATGGGGATAGCATTTTATTGGCCTTAGACTTGTCGCAGTCTTCCTGACGGCGATTGAAGAGAAGCCATAGAGAAGGACGGTCATCTCTGCCGGCCTCAACCACGCATAGACCATCAGTAAGATCCGGTAAGGTGTAAGTTAGAAAATCTTCCATGTGTCCGATACAAGGCCGTTCACGGAATGAAAGAGTAAAGACCATTGTAGCCAGCTTAACAATCGCATAACGAGCTGGAATTATAAGAGGTATATTTGTTTGAAATTGTGGTTATATGGCCGCTTCCCTGGTTTGGATTTCGCGGTTTAAGAGTTATACTTAAGCGATGAAGTATTTATATCGGAATAAGATGTTATGCTGAATTACATGAGGTGAGGGTATAGAGGTGACGTTGCGGCAGGGTGCGGTATCTGGTAGGGGTATCAGGGTGGGGTATCAGGTAGGGATTACATGAGGTGAGGGTGTAGAGGTGACGTTGTGGCAGGGTGGGGTATCAGGGTGGGGTACAAGGTAGGGGGCTTGGCAGGCTTAGTATATCATCACCCGGATCGTGCTGCAGTTTAGG
>JAVFBX010247477.1:0-10161 GCA_034783855.1 Mopalia kennerleyi | reverse complement strand
CTCGGTAGGGATGATTTTTCCATCTCTCGAGTGGGAATTCTCATCCCAGAATCAAGTTGTGTGGGATCCTCTTATTATCAAATGCTATAAAGGATAATTATCGAATACTTCTATTGAAATGATGAACATCAAATAATACAGATGTGACCTTGGCATAATAATCATATACTCATGGTTAGACAAGTTTAAATAAACGAAGTCAAGATAAGCTTCATACGCGGCGGACTCGCCTAGAGTGTATGCTCTATTGAGTGTATCCTGCTGGTCAACATATCACACTCACCTCTTGGGTCGCTGGTTCGATTCCGCGGACCGTATGTGGGTTGATATACCAGCAACCAGCGGAAAGTCGTGGGTTTTCTGGGTAAATTAACTACCCAGTTTTCCTCCCACAATAATGCTGGCAAATGATCTATTATTGGGATTTAATCCCGTTGATCCAACATTGGATGAATAAATAAATAAATAAATAAATAAACATGTATGTACTTACTGTGCCATGGCATTGAGCACTCCAGTGCCCACATGATCGCTGTTGCTGATGATGCCAGTAGCCACCATGGAACCGATCAAAAACACACCGATAATGATCGAACCTAAAATACCGGAGCTGAAGCAAGAACATTTTAATTTTGCGTTTAAAATTACAGGTAAGGCCAACAGGTGTGTTATAATTGCAGATTATGTATGCCTCAATTTAATGAGGCTCAGGTAAATCCATCGAAAAACACGTTGAGTTCAGCTTTCAGGCGCGGGTCTCACTCTTTAAAATATTCTGACCTAAATTATGTTCAAACTAAAAAAGCGTTAGCCCAAAATAACGAAAATACTGATACTGTCTTTCTTTCACCAAACATACAACAAAATCTTGTGTCAGTGAAAAAAGAAAATTACGAATAAACACCGACAAATAAAAGGAAAACTGTGAAATGGCTATCACAATGTTTTATCACAAGCCACTCATGAACCTGTCCAGTAAAGGAGAGTTCTGGGCAGACCGTAATGTCGATGTAAATTCAACGAGAAGAACATTGGGGCAGATTAGAGAGGTCGACATGGCTATACAATATTAAATGACATATATCAATGCCTTTATGGCTGGATATAGATTGCCCACTTGCCGAGTTAATGAATTTGATGAAAACATGAGACATAAGAAAGGAGAATGAATACAGAACATATATACGTACTAGTATAAGGGGAGTAAAATGAATGGACTAATGACGTAAAACTGCATGTCGTTAGCCAAGTACCATGTCCATCCCATGCACTGAAAAACAAACAATACGTTCATTAAAAACAACTTGCCTATTATATAATGATACTAATCTGCTTCAGACATCTACTAAACAGCCATGCCCATGTGTAATATTAGACCGTTAAGTAGTCTGTTTGGTTCATACCGGTTTTACTGATAAAACATCTACGTTATGCCCCTTAATCGTCCTCCGTATTTGAAAACTTGAGATGGTCAGGTAAAACAATATATATATTTATATATTTTGTTATCCTTGTTTTCAACACTGTATATGTATCGCGTAAAGGCTGTAGTTGAGCTTCATCAGCCAATCGTTCTCGACATATATATTCAATTTTTCATTTATTCAAAATATAATAAAAAACATTTTCGGAGTATGTTTTGCTCTTACCTCCGCAGTAAAAAAATTATTAATATATAATATATTTGTCCACCATGTATCTGCGCAGTAATTGATCTCTATTCCATCCCGTGGATAAAAAGGTCCACTTCCCCAGTATTTAAACAGCGGCACATAAACCATCATCACCAACATCATAGGCGGAGTAAGTCTAAATTAACAAAAGTTCAAATGCGAAATTTGTAAATGACATCTCTTAACCATTTTGTGATCAGATGAGATATTATATTTCCTTGGCACAAAGCGTACTAATTTAAAAGCCCTATTCGACAGCTAAGCACAGCCAAAATGTAAATGTTTAGAAAATAAAAGTTCTGTGGATTATTCTATTTGTTTGAAACACAACAATCAGTGTCGTGATAAATTTTGTCTATAAATACGTTTTTTCAATAATTTTGCAAAGGGTCCAATTTGATAGAAATCTTGGACATATAGACGGTTTTAGATGGGATAAGACGGGTTAAATCGCATGTTCTTACTCCATACATTGGTTTTTGATGTATATATGTGTTCGGGCTTCATGGCCTATGTACAATAAATATTATTATTTTCAATGTTATGTGGTAATATTGAGTAAAATGCCGTTAAAGCTATATGCAATCTTTGTTCGACAAAATGGATATATATATATGTGTTAAAATATGTTGATTTTGCTTGTCCTATTATTAATATTAAGAAAAAGTCATATCATTTATTATATAACATAACGCTATTGGATATGACTTCAAATCCCAGAACTTTGAGTTTGTCCTTAAATCCCAGACCTTTGAATGTGTCCTTGAATCCCAGATATTTGAATGTCCTTAAATCCGAGACCTTTGGATATGACTTTTAATCGGACCACTGAGTATGTCCTTAAATCCCAGACCCTTTAATATAACTTTAAATCCCAGACCTTTGAGTATGTTCTTAAATCCAAGACCTTTGAATGTGTCCTTGAATCCCAGATCTTTGAATATGACTTTAAATTCCAAACCTTTGCACATGTCCTTAAGTGCCAGACCTTTGAGTATGTTCTTAAATCCAAGACCTTTGAATGTGTCCTTGAATCCCAGACCTTTTAATATGTCTTTAAATACCAGATCTATGAATATGTCCTTCAATACAAGACATTTGGATATGACCGTAAATCCTAGGATTTGAATACGACCTTAAATCCCAGATCAACAAACAAACAAACAAACAAACAACGAGAAAAGGTTTTGGTGAAAATACCAGCCACTCCATCAAATTCTGTGTGGAGTTTTCCAGGATATTGGTTATTACACTTACACTTTTGGCGTTGATTTGTGTCGTTCTTGTAAAACTTATTGAATTGATTGTTAATATAATAAGTTACTAAACAGTGCACAGTGGAAAAAAACATTTTACTGTTTCAGTATTAGTACTAACCACAAATGTTCTACCTTATATAGAGCGTATATAGGTAAGAGTAACTATCTATTGGGCTAGCTAGCCTAGGGCCGTCATCCCTGCTGAGAATGGATATGATATATATTTCCACACTGGTGAATATGACTAAGACATCCAGAACTAAAGCCCAAGATCTGTGTATATGAGCTTTTAAAGTTTAAGAAGTAAATCTGCAATTCCACGATATTTTATAAGATCAAAACGATCACAGCTCACTGTGATGCGCTCAATAGCAGAACTGAATTTTGAGTTCAGCGTTTATAGTTTGCCTTACCTCCAGTATCGATGTAAATAATATACCAGCCAGTTTAATTTGCCCTCTCTTTTACTCATCTCTCTTAATGTCAAATAGGTGACTAGTAGTCCACTGAAACGAGAACACTTGTCATTATTTGAGAACAATATGGCTTTGGACGAAATCGTGATACTGTAGTTGAACCTCTTTTTCACTTTATATACAGACAAAATATGTTATGTTTTATTGTAAGTGTGAACAGTAAGTTTCCATTTTGGATTTAAATGTATAAATCTTGATTTTTTCCGCTTTAGTGTACCATAACAGACACACCCAAATAACTTATTTATGTATAAATTTATCTTTTCTTTACATTTTAAAGCTATATGCTAAGACAGATTGGCTGACCTTAGTAGAAAGAATGAGTCTACAGAGTAGGAGCCATTCACTACAGACTGTGCTGTAAACCTTCCTAAAACGTCCGTAACATAAGTCGCCATGTTAGCTGAAAAGAAAAAAATAAACAGTATCAAAAAGGCTGCTGGTTATTTATTTAAGATTTCGAGGACATATGGATTGTTCAGCAGACATTCGACGACTAACAGAAATTATTCGACAGACTTTTGAGGACTTACAGGCATAATTCAGATGACTTTCGAGGACTTACAAGGGTTATTCAGTAGTTCTCGAGGATTTACAAGGGTTATTCAGTAGTTTTCGAGAACTCTCAAGGGTTATTCAGTAGTTCTCGAGGACTTGCAAGGGTTATTCAGTAGTTCTCGAGAGCCTGCAAGGGTTATTCAGTAGTTCTCGAGAACTTGCAAGGGTTATTCAGTAGTTCTCGAGGACTTGCAAGGGTTATTCAGTAGACTTTCGATGACTTACAAGGGTTATTCAGTAGTTCTCGAGGACTTACAAGGGTTATTCAGTAGTTCTCGAGGACTTACAAGGGTTATTCAGTAGTTCTCGGGGACTTACCATGGTTATTCAGTAGTTCTCGAGGACTTACAATGGTTATTCAGTAGACTTTCGATGGCTAAAAGGGTTTTGCCGGTCGCTTAGCACGGCTAAAAAATAAAGTCGACGAACTACACAACTCACATGCATTGTAGATGCCAAAGGCGAAAGTGTGCCCAAGCATTACCCAGGTCATACTAAAGAACCGAACTCCGTTCAAACATCGAAGGCTTCCTTCCCCCTGTTTTATCGAGAGGATTTTATGAGCATTTGTATAGACAGAAAACGCTAGAAGAACTTTACCACCGGTGCCTGTAATTGGAAAACAATGCAAGTTGAATTACGATACAGTGAATATTAAAGGACCGCTTGAATGTGTGAATGTTCAGTTTCACAATCAATTTTAAACCAAAGTTAAGTGCAAGCTGAATATAGATGTTTTTTTTAATATCAAGACAAACAATTTGGGGGCAATGTAATAAATACCTGGGCTTGATTTCGCAATGTTTTGTTCTGGTCTTTTTCCAAGTAAGGCAAGTGACTCGTCATCAATAATATTTTGAATATCTGGGTTGCCTCCCTTGGATTTGGAAATTTCATCTTTTTCCTTTCCGTTGGTTTGTTGGTGGTAAAGATCATACGTCGTACCCAGTATTAACATTAGAGCAAATAGAGACATTAAACACCTGGGGAAGAACGAAAAGACACTAGATTGTGAAGGAAATAAACATAAAAATGTTAGAAAACCGAATATTAAATTCCAAGAGGATTTAAGTTGACATTATGTAAATAGATAAACAAAATATTTGAATTTGGATAAACATTTGCAGAAGGCGATATCGAATTCAAGAATTACATTGGTGGCAGAATCAATGATGAACCGAGTGCCGAAATAAGTTGTTTGGTATGGTAGATTGGTTGGTATTTTCCACCATGATAAAGGATTTTCCCAGACATGACGATATAATACACTCCGCTGGTCAATAGCCGCACTATAACACATTAATAAAATGTGAAGTGCCGTTTTCCTCTGAGACGCTTACTATATTCAGAAATCTGAAAAGCAGTGACCTTGTTCATTTAAAGTAAAAATTCCCTCTTAACAGCAACGGCGTTTTGTTGCATTTAAAAGAATTGAAAGAGGGAGCAAATCCGCAGGTGACATATTCCCTACACCGGGGGCAGTGCTTGATCAATACTTACACAACGACAATTGCACGAGTATCTTGAGAGAAGTCAGGATCTTCAGCACATAACACTTGCACCGGTAACCCGTAGGCGGACACATTAATAGACAGCAAAGATAGTCCTGTGGACGAATAAACACAGCAGGCTTTTATTACAACAGGGCCAGCATTTATTATATAAAGGATTCTCTCGAGTCATGGCTGAAAAACCTTAAAGGGTTCCTTTAGAGCCATATTTTTCTAAGAGTGTAGTCATGTTTAATTGAATTTGTTTAAACAAGTACTTTTTTTATTTTTGTATAAAAGTATAAAATAAATAGAATTATTACTCTGACTATTGAAGCCGTATCCTGTTATATTTAATATGGGTATCTATATTAACCTGTCTGAACTAACGCCAAAGCGTCATCCTCTGAACAGGTGTCCGGTAAACACAAACCAATCTGTAATAATAGGCCAACCAGCCCACCTCCACTCTGAAATATCAAACAAAACAACCTTTAATAGATACATTGCTAGTTGGGAAAATATTGGTATCACAGAATACAAAAAAAAACAATAACAACGAAACAAAGGGGATATCCAGTTTAAATCCTCAATATCTAGTCAACTATTTGTTGCCTATTTTATTTCATCCACATGGAGAATATTAGAAGTTGAAAAGGTAAACATTTGCTTGTCTCCACCCTTGATAGAATTGCAAGGCAAATCTTCAATCCTACAGATTTTATCATTCCAATAGTCTATATAAATATGACATTTTAGGTTGCATGAAAAAGTGAAATATAGTATCACACTTGGCCAGACCAAAAAGGGTTCCACCAGAGCCATGACTGCAGAACCATAAAGGGTTCCACCAGAGCCATAACTGCAAAACCATAAAGGGTTCCACCAGAGCCATTACTGCAGAACCATAAAGGGTTCCACCAGAGCCATGACTGCAGAACCATAAAGGGTTCCACCAGAGCCATGACTGCAGAACCATAAAAGTTTCCACCAGAGCCATGACTACAGAACCTTGAAGGGTTCCATTGGAACCATATTTTTCTAAGAGTACATAAGACACAAAGGCTCACGTATTAATTCCTCTTTGTGAACGAGGTTCTTAACATTCTTGGACCAAATTGTTAATATTTCTCTTCAAGGAGAACAAGAATACGATTGTTTTTTTGGTATGTTAGACCTTTCAAGATTTCAGGATGACCCTATTAACCTGTGTTTTCCTCTCTCTCAATCGACGGGACTTCGGAATGATCTACACGAACGCGACAGGAAAGGAAAAGGCTACTAGCTACTGGTGAAATCAGCTGTGATCAAATTGAAAACGAATGAATGTTGGTTTAGCCCTGTAAGAGTATTACAAAAATACTGTATTAAACACTTTTTACAAGGGACATGGTATTCGATATCTTTTGAATGGCTGTTCAAAACGTCTGCCACATGGTAAACATATCGACTACTCGATTCCTCTCCGAAAAGACACAAACATCTTTTAAAGACTGTTTCATCTAGCCGTAATAGATTTGAAGATTTCCCTAGCAATAATCTAGGTGGATTCTTGTTTGTTTTTCTCGCAAGCATAACTCCTACATACAACAGATTTTATCATTTCAATTGCCTAATTTGGCATTTGAGGTTGAAAGAAAAAGTTGAATATAGTATCACACTTGGACCAAATCAAAACACACCTGGCCTAAGGTAATGATCGTGTTATAGCAGAATCCACCTAGATTATTGCAAGGCAAATCTTCCAAATCTATTACGGCTAGATGAAACAGTCTTGAAAAGATGTTTATGCCTTTTCGGAGAGGAATCGAGTAGATATGTTTACCATGTGGCAGCCATTCAAAAGATATCGAATACCATGTCACTTGTAAAAAGTGTTTAATACAGTATTTAAAAAACAAACAAACCCGATAACCTGCCATGATTTATAACCTATAAGGTGCGAGGAGGAATCATCGTTAGCATGGAGTCCTTGTTGGATACCCCTGGCTGCGGTATCGTGTTATAATAAATCTCTGATACATCCCAATTGACACCTTTGTAGACATGGTGTTTTTGACACCTTTTGTACCCGATTCTTTGATGTCATATTACCATAAGGAAGATGCTAATTCTTCTTACATACTCAATATTTATAAGATGTCTCAAATTTTCTCACCTGAGTCATCGGTGTTTTAGTACCATTCGGGCCAATGTTTAGAGGCACGGCTGATGTGAGGCTGCAGTACTTGCCGTAGAAAGCGGGTTCGGATTGGGACACATTCGTTATCGTTGCCACCACTTCCCTGCATTCATCAAAATCTCCCGACCAAAGAAAGTTACCCCGAAATATTCCACTTGGAATTTTACCCATGGCGTCAAACACTGAAATTATAAAAAACGCTCTATATGTCTGTACTTTCTTTGGAACAAACTTGGTAGTTATAAAACATATATAAGTATACTAGGTGTACTAGTATAATACTATTATAGCAGAAAATGGCATGCTTTATTTTGATGACCGTTATTTGAGGTTGTGAAGAGCAATTGAAAATTAAAGACGGAAGACAAAACAAGGCACATGTTCAATTGGGATTTCTTCCTGGTGGTTTAATTGCTTGTTGGATTCGAGTTAGACAAAGGTACGTCCTCCCAAAACAGCTTAATTTATATTTACGCTACACAAATTAAGAGTTAGTTTAATGAAGACGTTCTTGATAAAGAAAAAGCCATACTTTTGATAGCCCAAAGTTGTCTTTCAAACAAATGTTGGAAGTATTCCATGGTATGGTTGAGGCATTGCTTCGATACGTTATATGGACTTGAGGCTTCGAGCCTGGATGAAAAGCCGTCCTGTGCGTATTCTGTTAATAGGCGGTCCAGTTTAGACCCTATGTCTTCACCATTTCTTTGGTCATCAAAACTCCGGAGGAATATATGGCTTTGTAAATCAGATAATTGTTGCAAATAATCGTTGGAGTTTTCCGGATATTGCCGATGCCACTGTGGCAAGGGGTTCAGCTGGCTGATCACTTCACGATATTCATTCACTTGAGCGGAACACAGCCAAAGAGAAGATATGAATGTACATAGATATATAAAGACGGCAGACATGTTGAACGTTATTATTCACGGGAAAGAGCGATGTAAGTTCGGGGTTAAATTGTTCTGTCAGGTCGATTGTATTTCACGTTCTTGGTGGGCCCGACACTCTGAAACTTCTACTGTTTCAGTTGTATCAATCTTCTAGGAAACGCAGCAAAACAACCTGTTCACCTTCAGTACTGTGCACGTGGTTGGGACACTTTAAATAACTAGACTTCGTACAGTCTTCCTAAACAAGTCCATCATTGTCAGCTGATGCTTTCGGTAGTCAAGCGTGCAGTTGTACGTGTCTTGTTCCGTCCACTTGGTTAACACAGTGATGACATTGATATATTCTGTTAGAATAACGACAGTTGCACACGGCTACACGTGTGGAATAGACACATGTAGCTATTAAAATCCGAGTCTAGCACTACACGCAAAACTGAATAGAAAACAAGTTTCACTTCATGAAAAACAAGCTCATTTTTTAACTAATGTAACAAAATTACACCCTACCTGATTATAGCATATTTACACGTGAGCCATGCAGCGTAGGATGAATAGCTGTTAATCACTCACTGTATATATATAGGTACAATACAAAAACCTACATTTTATCTTACATGTGACAGTGATTCGTCAGCCAGGTCTCCGGGTGAAGAGAATTACACCACAATTAACTGTTATGTCAAATCGGTGTGACGATGTAGAACACAGCATTCATTTTGATTTTATCAGGTGCGCGGCTTGACGATGTAAAAGACAGCATGCGTTCTGATTGTTGAAAAATAACAGAGATAGACTGTACATTTCGGGTGATACAGAAGAGACAAACCTGCCTTACATTAAGCGGAGTAGAAACACAAAGGATCTTCCAGAACAAAGACCTCTATAGTCAATAGAAGAGAATTTCCAAAACCAGAAAAAAATAAATAAGTAAACAGAAGAAACTGTCACAATGAACAAGATTGGAAATTGTTACAGAAGAAAATCCATTTTACACAGGAGTAAGTAGAAGATAGGCCAACATAAGATTGCAAATCTACTGAAAACAACAGTACTTCTAGAATAGGAAGATTGACCTACATAAACAGCGGAATATGCCTACGCTTTTCAAGGACCTATTTTTTTTGATTTACTACGGCATTATTTATACAAATAGCCACGTGATGTGCGTGTTTGAATCATCGATGTTTGGACGAGTGACATTGACCTAGATATTCGATAACATTAAGGCGATAAATATGTGACGTACTACAATGATAGTAGAAATAGATATTTCGAGGAATCAACAGTGTACATACTCCATCAAAACAGCACTTTGGTGACTTTTGAAAACATATTATCAAGATCCAATTTAAATAACTTCAATTCTAAAAAACAAAGATGTCCAGAACATTCTGAATTTATGTTTCCAATCACAACAAATGCTTGGATGGGGTCAGCCTTTACTGATATGTTAGTGTTTGAAATAAACCACAAGTACATACCACATGAGCGCTGACCCAGCTCTCCATGAACCACAAGTACATACCACATGAGCGCTAACCCAGCTCGGCATGAACCACAAGAACATACCACATGAGCGCTAACCCAGCTCGCCATGACCCACAAGTACATACCACATGAGCGCTAACCC
>JAVFBX010247476.1:0-19568 GCA_034783855.1 Mopalia kennerleyi | reverse complement strand
CTTGGAACATGGCATGTTGCGTGCCATAATCTGAAAGGTCTTGGGTTACCATGTTCACCCCACGAACACCCCATGAGGGCGTATGTTGGGTTTACTAAAACTCTTGTTAAAAATAATGTCCATTATCTAATACATGGAAAAAAAACCTAAATACTTTCAGTACATGTATGCATCATATTCTTGAAATTTTCTTAAACTGTATGCTGGATATGAACATGTATGCGTAAACACAATGATTGTCGAATATAATTTATTAACACAATTGCAAAGTAAAATATTATCATTTCTATACTTTGTATCACTTTAATTCGTGAATGCAGACTTCACACCAAACTTGATTATTCCTCAGAACTTTTGCATTTAATAATGTGAAACACACTTGTTAACTTAACAATTGAATTTTGTTAATTAACATGTGAAACTTGTGATAAAAATAGTCAATGATCTGTAGCAATATTTACAGCCTGTTAAAATACAGTTATAAGTCAAGATGCATGTTATTCCATTCCACAGACGGATAGTCATTATTTTCATGTCAGATGATAGATCCAATAGTTATGCAGGTTGTTTTCTCTTTAATTATGTGCAATTGTGCATAAAATCTAACAAAAGCATACATTTTGTTCTATATTGTATCGACGATTATCTTTTAGCATTGATCTATCAATAATATATGTATTGATCTTATTTTCTTGATTTTCAACTCCTTAGCATATCACTCCTGCGGTAGAATTTGACTGATGTTCTGACAGACAGTAAATGTGGACATTTAGTATAAGTTAGTACATTGATGCGAGTCCAGCAAAATAATAACATAGGCCAACGTTTGTCTTCGAAAGAGACTGTTTTGAGTTTTACTATCGTTATATTGGCACGTAAAATACTGACTGAATGACAGGAATTGACACATTCCACTTTGTCCACCTGCAATTAAATGAGTATTATTGACAGGACTATTAATTAAGTGATACAGTGATAACCTGTGCGGAGTACCCATCAATTTGATTGAAGGTTGGGTGGCTGTAGTGAGATTTCAATGCACTCTCGTTCATTAGTCCTCTCAATGACGGTAGAGATTACGGTCTTTATATTGATTTTCTATATTTACAAACAACAGATGTACCGTATGAAACATACTGTTCCTGAATTAATAGAAATTGAATATTTGAATGAATGAAATCAACAACCTGTCAACCATTTACTGTCCTTTACAAAATGAAATATTATCACTTCATTTCAATTAGGTCATAATCTAAACCTCATTTTAATTTATACTGAAACAGTAGTGTCAGGATCGGCAAATACAATAACATGTAGGTTATTAGGCCTACATGTACAGTTTAGTTTTTTCATGATGTATCTCTGCATATACATGTATAAACAAATTCAAATCTATAAATATAATGATTTCTATCAGGAATTCAGAGTTGACATGCAAGCCGTCCCTCAGTTGGAGGATTGAAGTAACATTGTCTGACCTCATATAGTATGAGCACCATTGATTCCCATTGTGAAATGAATAAATAATGAGATTTCACCTGACCCTTTAGTGGCAGTGTTTATTTTAGTCCTATTTCGCTCCCCAATGAATGCATCATGACATGCCATTTCCTAAAAGCAGTGCGTGTATTGCATTTTCACTAACACATTCCTCTTGGTTATTCAAGTGTTATGTCATTCATTGTATAGGTAACTGTAGCTTGAAATGTCCAATAATGTATGTATCATGGGTCTCAACTTTCAATTAATTTTTCACACAAATTTTCAATATCTATCATCAACCATCTTTATTTATTCATGCTGGAAAGGGAATTCGTGATAGCCATTAAAATGGCAGACAACTACAAGATTTTATTGACTTTTGTTAAATGTACATGTAATTTCCCCTGTTGGTAGACCCAGATTTGAATTGTGTGGAGGTCAATCAGGAAAGGCATTAATGTGTACACCCACTCCATGTTGTGTGCCAGTAACCTACATCAACCCGTATATGCCTTATATCTGCTTCTATGTGTTCAACTTGCTTATTGATCCTTATTTGGTCTTTTTTGTTCTGAAGTGACCGCTTTTTCACCTGCAAGCTGTAAAATATTGCTAATCAATTTTTCTATCGTACAGGTTTTCAAGGTCTTACACACCTACATGTACTAAAGATTAAATACAATGTCAAGTACTGTACAATATGTGTACATGTAGATTAAAGGGAATTCAGTTAAATTGTTTTAAGGACCAATGTGCTGGCTATAAATCTGATCAGAGACACTTTCAAACAAAAGTGTGCAGATTGATTTCTAAAAATTGTTCCCTTGTGAAGTTAAATGCAATCCACAAACAAGTCAATCAGCTTTTCACTTCTTCCAAAAGTTGTAATGTCTGTAAAAAAGGTGTAGTCGATAATTTTATTTAAATCAGAAGTATACAGATGTATTTATTCACATTGTATAATATATAAATAGTAATAGAGTATTATTGTTTTTTGCTTTATTTTGTTAATAAAATTTGCCCCTGAAATGTCCTGAATGGAATGGATTGTGACAACATTTCTGACATGTGATGTAAACAGAAGAACGACCACACACCAGGACAAAAATGACATATCTATTTTTCTTAGCACTATTCTGTCACATGACTTTCATCATTCTATCTTAAAAATGTCATAACATAGCATATTTATAAGCAGAATAAAGGCATCTACAATTTAGTAAAAAACATGAGGTGAAATGTTTTCTTTTGTTTGTTCCAGCTGACCTTCCTCCACACCTTCACGGGCGTGTTCACTTCGGTGACAATATAGATGACGAGTGGTTTATAGTTTATCTACTTTTACAGCTCACCAAACAGTTTCCTACTCTTATCGTTAGGTGAGTGGACAGCATACATGTTACAGTGTTACTATGGTAACACTGAATACATTTATTATCCGTTATCCCATACAAAGTTCTGGAATTCTGTCAGATTTATATTTAACTCTATGTAATATATCAATTGAGAAAATAATTGAAATTAGTATGTTTTTATTTTATTTATTTATTATCAGTTTGAACAAGATCACCTGGATGTAAATCTTTTGAATTATTTAGTCACTTGGTTTATTTAGTTTAGGTATTGTGAATTCTGGTTTTCAAAAGCACCTTTTTAATTTCAATTTTGTATCATACGGTGGTTCAGTCCCGTCAATGTGGACAAGTATGGGTGGGAAACAATGGCTCAGATCAGAATGTATACCTTAAGGCTTTTGAGAAAACTATTACTTACATATTTTCATTTGTTTATTTTTTTTAAGAATGTCAGCTGAATATGAAAAAGCATTGTCAGACTATTGACAGTGGCTAACACAAGTGTACCAATTTATATTTCAAACCTAATAAATGGTCTCTGCTGGAGTGCTATTGAACTAAACATTCTATGTTATGTCCACAGTAAGAAATATTTAAGAAAACAAAAATAACATTAACATGTAGACGCCTATCAAAATATTAGAGATTTGTTCATTTTGTTATAACGTCAGGCATTGAAACAGAAATCTTTTTTTTTTTTTAAATATGTTTGTTTTTTACGTGGTGTTAGACATGCATATTAGCTACTTAAAGCTTGACAGAGTATTGAATTTACTAAATTGTACTTATTTGGAGATAAGAAATTTTTAGGGAGTTTTTAGGGAATTTACCGAAGTGTGGAAAATATTGGACAATCTGCCACAGCTGGTCCAGATTCTAGGGTGTTGGAACAGATAGATTCTGGTATTAAAAAAATATCTATAACTATTTATCAAGCAGTTTTATGGCAGCTGTTTTGAAACAAAGACCGAGATTGTTAACATCAAAAAAATATTTATAAAAGTATGACAAGAAGTTTTGACAGCTTAGTTAGTGATAATGATATTTATACACGTATGCAGCAGAAAGTTCTAGTTATTTTCTCCAGTATGGTAAAGCTTCAATTTAACGACTCCTTTCTATTGGATCTATTTTGTTTTCTGCCTTATCACCTTAACTATGAAAACCTATATGCAAAGTCACACTTTGGAGAACTGTTTTAAAAACTTGGCCTAAGCTGGAAGAATAATATAGACTTTCCCCCCCCCCCCCCCCCCTAGGAGGAGGGGGGGGGGGATAGGGGACTATAGACAAGCTATTGTCCATGTCCCCTGTCCATCCCCAATGTTTGTGAACACCCTACATGTAGCTTGAAGACAAATCTATTGATTTACTTCAAGCTCTCAAGCTACGTGCAGTTTGTTTGAAGTGTAGCAATGCTGTCTACTTAGCACTGGAAAAAAAATAACTTTCCAATATTATGGAAATGCTCCACATCATGTTTGTGCTAGTGTCGATTACTCTTGGAATTCATCACCCTCATATAAGTGAAATAACCTTAAGCATGATGTCAAACACCAATCAATTAATTAATCAATCAATCAAGCAATCAAGCTTGGAATATAGCTTCTATCTTTTAAGACGATGAAAAACAATCAAATTTCACCAAATTCTGCAAAATAATGCGGCTGTTATTGCATATTTTTACATTATTCTTGTCAAAAATAAGTACATAATAAATTTACTGAGTTATTCAAAACTTAGAATTTAGCTTCCTTATATTAAGAAAAGACAACGGATAAATTTCTTATATTAAGAAAAGACAACGGATAGGATTGCATTTCATTAAATGATGCTTTTAACAAATTATATGGCTGCTGTAGGCTGCCATTGCATATTTTTACAACATTCACACATTTATATTGAAATCGTCATAACTTCACAACAAATTCCCCAATGAACTTTTAACTTGGAATGTACCTTCCTCCTATTAAGACCTCAGAGGGGACTGTATTGACCATATCCCGCAAATCTATATGGCTGTCATTGCATAATTGTACAATATTCACACCTTATGAACCATATAGTACACTAAGATTTGATAATTATAGACTTGTTTTTTACTCCAGATAGTACCCTGAGATTTGATAATTATAAACCTGTTTATATCTTTGGATAATGAAGTGACATTTCGATTTGATAATTATAGTCTAGCCGTGTTTTATTTCCAGATAATGCAATGATATTGGATAATTATAGACTTGTTTTCATCTCCAGAAAATATAGTGTTATTATTAATCTTACAAATGTGTTGATGATAAACTGTTTGTTTTTGTTTTGGTGTTTGTAGAGTGAATGACAATGATGGAGAGTTTTTGTTGATTGAAGCTGCGGATGTCCTCCCGAAATGGGCTAACCCAGACAGTGCTGAAAATAGGGTAATATATTCAGTTTGACCATTTATTAAACCCTCAAGAGTTTCTGTTTACTAGCCTGTTTACCCTTGTTTCCCTCCCAAAGAGCACAATTCCAAGTTGTCTGTGTAAATAAAATATGCCCCAAAGCTAGTGTACTATAAAGTACAATGTTAAACATCAATCGAACAGACAGCATTTATTTAGGCTGAGCCCGTTTGCCAATACCTGTTTCCTTTTCTTTGTTTGGAAATAAAAATATCGTTTAAGTAAACAAACTTTCCTCATGCATGGGTCCTCTGTCTTAGTCATGTTACACACTTTTACTTAGCACTAGGAAAACATTATCAAAGATGAAAGTTATTTGTATTTTATGTTAGTATTGCTATTTATTGTGATGTATACATGTAAGTCGAATGTTTTTTGTTGTTGACATTGCCGGTGTTGAAAACTTTGTTTTGTAAAATATAATGTAATAATATACAAATTTAAAAACAAAAATATTGAAGCCAGAGCATTGACTTTTTGTTTACAAACATTTCATTCGTCCATCAGCAATTTGGTTGGTCTAGGACTTGCACAATGCACATGTTATTTAAAAGACAGCAAATAACATTTATTTAGAATGCTATCCATCTGAATGATTCTTCCCATTCATAAAAACATATCATTGTGGCCCAGACACAAATAATAGCACCTCTATTAATATGTTCGAAAGACATTTTATAAATATATACCTTTAATTTTTTTAGGTGTATTTATATAAAGGTCAGATCCACCTTATTCCAATACCCGAGTCCCCAGCAGAAATTACCTCCCTTCCTTTGTTTATCTCGACAATACGTGAGGCAGTGGAGTGTGTACGAGACAGCCCAGCAATGACTCGAGCTACAGATCAAATACAAACTTCTGTATATAACAAACTCAACTGGTTAGTGGTTTATTAAGAATTTTCATTATTCTGATAACACTTTGAATAGATTGTATTTCAGAAAACTTTACAGGTTAAAACTTGTCCAGAAATCAATCGCACAACCTCAGAGATATGGCACAGATTTGCCAGCAGTAAATTCCGAGAATTTTATTGTTAAATGATAGTGTGTTTTCTTTCACTTCTGTTTTTAAGTTTTTTCCAAATTTAAAAAACATTAGGGTTTCTTTTTTTATCTGAGGGTGAATGTATCATTTTTAGTGATTAGGAGACTAAAATTGTCACGGAGGTAATGTAAAGAACTCATATTATCAACCCTTGACTGTTCATAACATTTGTGATACTGATTACAAAATGAAAAATACAAAATGATTTTTGCCACAGATTTGATAACCTTCAACATATGCCTTATGTTCTTAAGTTTATTGAATTCTGATGGTTCATGGGTGTCCAATTTACTTTCGCTTTCAGTTTCCCTACCAAAGCTATTGAGAACAAACACAGGACACATTGTTATGTACCTGCTGCCCTGGCTGCCATTCTCACTCATAAACCAAGTCTAATTGCTCCAGCTGTACAGGCATTCTACTACAGAGATCCAATAGACCTCAAGGTAAACAAAGTCATTTAGTTTAAATATCTACCAAAAATCTTATTTGAGTCTTAAATACAATTCTTTAGTATGAAATGTGAAATCCGTTCTCTATCGACAATGTTTATCTGTTAAAATAAAATTATTGTCATGAATTTAAACATTCACAATATCTTTGAGGAAAATTGTGCATTCATTGAGATAATATTAAATTATTATAGTTATGTATTTCTTTAAATGAAAATGTAAAAACGTTTCATCTGAATCTTAATAATAACTGTGAATTTCTTCCCTACTAAACAGTTTTATGATTTCCATGTGCTTGTATTTAACAGTCTTGTCGGACGATGCAGTATTTTCGACCTGGCACAAGAATAACAGCTCAGGTAGGTTGTTACTGTCAATTGCTTATCTCGTCTACTGCTAATCTGTGATCTGAACCAAACTTTTGAAAAAAATAATCATAGGAACCTTTAGTTTGTATGCAGTTATATAATTAGGGGGGGGGGGGGGGAGAGTTAAATTATCCGGCTTGTATATGGGTGGTTGGAGGGAGCTTCCTGTTGCTCTGATGTTCTCATAGCTAACAGACAACAGTAAAGCTTATCTGTTTGTGATGTCTTTCTATTGTGTCCTGTCTTGTATTTGTTTTGTGGCCAGTAGTGTCGAGGGTAATTTCCTTCACCCATTGAATTGGCATGTCGTCAAATGAGTGAAATAATCTTTCAAAAAATGTATTTGTTCTTCAAGAGGAGAAAACATTTTTTGTAGCTTTTTCAATTTCTTGGTTTTGCATGTTGAATTTTGACTATATTTCTCTGAAATCTCTTACAGATAACGTTTACAAGATGTCTCTATGCTCAATTAATGCAACAGAGGTTTCAGCCTGATAAAAGATCTGGCTTTGTTCTACCTGCCCAATCAAACCCTCAGTTCAAGTCACATGACCTGGGAATGAAACTGGTATGTTTGTTATCTGTATCACTGTGAATAATATACTTACAGGTAGTTTTACTAAATAGTGCTGATTCTTAATTAGGGGTAGACTTGCTAAGCATATCCTGATTGTATGCCTGTAAGATACATAAGTCTTGATTTTGTGAGGTGTGAAATAACTTTTATATATATATAACTTTATTTTACGAGGGTACAAACCCAGTCAGTTTAAAACAAAGAAAACTGTTCTTCCCTGAGGCCCTCTGGGGACAAAATTATACAAGATAACAACGAAAACATACATAGACTATATAGTGAACAAATAATACAATGAAAAAATATATATATGTACATTTATGAAATATTTACAACCCACTTTAGAGATATATAAACAAACTTACATGGTTTCATGAAAGAGGCATTTAGAAATAAGTGACATCATTATGCAAAGTATGGAATCAGATGGAAACGCTGCAGCACAAAGTATATCATATGTTTATCATATTTAAAAAAGATAAACATTGTCCATTGTCATCTTCCCATTACCTTCAACATTATTTTTATGTTAAACTTTGTTAAATATATAGAAGGCCTAAAGTAAATGTTCTCCTGAAGGAAATTTAACTACATAAAATGGTATAGTTCACAATGTTTTATTCTATTGCAGGCTCATGGGTTTGAAATTTTGTGTAGTAAATGTTCAGGAAATCAAACCAATGGTAACCATGCTGCCAATGGCTCTCAGTCCGATTCAAGATGGCGGAGATACATGAAGGCACTGACTGATAAAGGTTACTTCAAGGTAGGTCAAGTTGTGTGATGAACTGAGAGTGCAGACTGTATCCAAGCATTGGCTTGTAGATTATTGTCACTTTCAAATTAAATGACCAGCATTTTACAGAGGGTAATGTGAAAACCTAATGGCTGCGAGTGATCTGTGTAAAGCATAGGACAGCACACCTCAAATTAGAAGGCATGAAATGGTTGGTAAATTTTACTGCCAGTTTTCTAATTTTATATTAAGCTGTATTCTAGGAGATATAATATGCAGCAGATGGAGGGAGCTTTTTGTTGCATTGTTGCACTCTGAGGTGTGGGTAACAGGGTTGGGAACAACATAAACCTGTTTGTTTTGTGATTGTCCCATCTTTTCAATTTTTCTTGACGGAGTTGTGATTTCCTTCATCCAGTGGGCTGCGGCTGTTTGAGGGAGCTTCTATTGCCGTGGTGACCTAGGGGCGAAGGGCAAATTGAAGCTGATCTGTCATGGTTTCTTTGTAGGGATTGTCCTATCTTGTCGTGGTTTGTTGTCGGAGGTGTGGTTGATTTCTCTTCATAACTTCATTGTCCTGTTTTGTCCTTGTCAGCTGCCAGTGACATCTAAGCTGATTTCTTTCACCTGTTGGGACTGACAAGCCGTTAGATAACTGAAATAGTAAAACCTCCATAAAACAAACAAGGTTTCACTATATAATAATATACCTTACTAATATTATTATGCTTTTTAAAGTGTGGTAATTAATATTTTATCTTCAACAGGACGAGATACCTGGATCAAGACTCTACCAACAGTTGCAAGAAGCAGCTTATACATTCTATAAAGAAAATGTCATCAACGAACCAAGGTGAGCTTTCTGACAATAAACAAGTCCAGCAAAGTAAAGTCAGATCTTTTCTGTTAGTTGATCTCAACTCTGTGCATAATACAACTGGAAACACATAAATGTAAACAAGTTAGCTACAGTAATGTATATCTTTCACTGTTTGACTGAGAGATAAAAGTATACATTCTCAATAAGAAGTAGGGCCCGCGGCTGTGGCGTAGGGGTTAGCGAGTGCGCTTTCTAACACCTACAGCGATGTACCGTTTGGATCAAGTCTGTCTGCTGACCCTCAGGTATATGAGTGAGTCACAAGATGTGGCTCTGACAATCATGCGGGTGGTTTTATGAGGCTTCCTCTCGGTTTCCCACCAGGGAACAGGGAATAGAGATATCAATTCATTCATTAAAATATGTTTTGTATAAAGGTTTCCATTCAATAGAAACACACAGACATTTCATGATAACTTGACTTCAGTTATAATGAACCCGCAAAATATTTATTACATTTTTTAATCTTTTTAATAATTGCTTTGAGTGAGCAAATTAGATAAGGTATTCTTTTCAGGTTATTCTTTCCTATTTATTTGATATTTTATTCATCATGTTATGTGTATTACCTACACAGCTCAGCTCCATTACCTGGTGATGAAATCATGATGCTCTTTAACACATTGAAAGTTGATATCGAGATGATGAGAAAAGCTGAAACAGAATTACCTCCCCCTGATGGTAACCTTTTTTTGTTTTTTATTGGTGTTATATGCTTACATCTAACCGGCATTTTGTCATGTTTGTAAATTGCTTACATGTGTTTTACAATATTTTCAATATTCCAGGCACTTGAAAGCTGTACATAACTAAAATTTAATTAATTTGGTTTAAAAATAATTTGTGTAATAACCGTGTGTATGATAACAATATTGGTCCCAATAAAATGTATTTGCTATGGACTTTAGTGCAGAGTAAAGTATTTATTATAACCCAAGTAAACTAGATCTGATCTAGTCATAAGTCTCGCAAGACTCCAAGCACCTGTTTCTAAGAGTGAAAATCCCCACAAACTGCATGAAGATCAGTACTGAAAACATTGTGTTGTCATGGCAGTTACATTCAATTCGACCTAAGACCAAGGTGTAGCTTTGTGATAATGTGCCAAGTGCTTCAGATACATAATACAGTTTTGTTAAGCTAAGAAATATGTGAAAACATTATGTTGTATTGTTTTAAAAATCAGATGACAGCTGGCTTGACCTAAGTGCTGAGGAGTTGGATGAAATGTTGATGAAAATCTCAGGCCGCAGTAATAATGTTAGAGACAGTATGGATATGGGGAATATAGCAGAGAGTATGAAAAGCTTTGTAGAATCCGTGTCCAGTCATGAAGGAGCTGAATTTCCACCGTAGGTTTATTTTCATTGTACAACCACAACTCTTTTTAAACAAACTGGTAGGATTCTTTATTGTAAGGGTTTTTTTTGTCAGGCAGTTCAAGTGAGCTTCCTTGTGATTTGCGAGCTTTTGAAGGACAACATGGAGCTGGTGTGTTTGTGATGTCTTTGTATTGAGTCTTGTGATTGTCTATGTTGCCAGTGGCATCAAGGGCGGTTTCCTCCACCCATTGGGCAGAGTACGGTGATCAATCAAAGACTTCTTTATTTTTTCGCTGATGCACATTACATGTAGTAGTACAAGCGATGTTTGTCTTCTCAAAATCAGCTCTCTATAAAACTGTTTTTGTATTTTGTACAAAAAATTAACACACCAGGGAGCCACTTACTGAAGGCTTTTTCAAGCACTGTCCACATCGAAGATTGTTTTTTATTGTTTGTTTTTTTAAAACTTTGTCAGGGACGTTTATTATTGCAGCTTAAAGTTGTTTTGTTTTTGTTTACAGAGAAGTAGGTGATGGTGAGATCCAGTTCGACAGTACAGGTTTTATTCACGCAATGCAGAAAATGTTTGGTAAGTATTATCAGGATTGTGTGACGATTTCTAGATAATATACTTATTTTTAACACAGATATAATAGATTTAAGTGAATTTATCTCAATGATATGTGTGCCTTTTGACATGTCTGTAATTACCATATGTTGTTCCCCATGAGGGTCTATATGTGTCTCCATGGCTCAATAAAGCTCTTCCTTAATATTTGACAGTCCCTCAGTTTTAGTTGGTTTCAAACTTGACTAGCCCTCTGGATAAGGGCAGTTTGTTTGGAGAGTAGCACGCTGTCTTTTTTTAGTACTGAAGGAAAATTAACTTTCC
Source organism: Mopalia kennerleyi (assembly GCA_034783855.1). NCBI lineage: Eukaryota > Metazoa > Mollusca > Polyplacophora > Chitonida > Mopaliidae > Mopalia > Mopalia kennerleyi. The sequence goes on along the minus strand of JAVFBX010247476.1, from coordinate 8,010 downwards.
AACATTATGGAAACACTTCGCATCTTGGTTATCCTAGTGTAATTATTGTCAGAGTACACCGCCTCCATATTAGTGAAATAACCTTAAGCACAGCGTGAAACACCAAGCGATCAATCAATGAATTTAATCTCAATAATATGTAGAGGATACGTTTTAGTACGATAAATATATATCGAGTGAAAATTGGAAGCCATAACCCCTTGAGATGCAATACAATGCAATATATTTTTTAATGATTATAGTTCAGCTGAATTGATAATTAAGCACACTAGCCTCCAGTCATTCAGTCCGTAGTACACTCTTACTTGACACATACATGTACCTGCAAAAAGATAATGCAAACTGTATCTTGTTAATAATAAAGTGATAAGATGTACCTTTACTGTTGTAGAATTTGAAGATGACAATAAAAGTGAATCTGGCTCCAGTATGAGTGAGTATGGCTGGGAAACAGATTCAGATGATGAACTGGGTAGTCCATCTCGTCAGCGACCTGCATCTAAACAGAGTAACAAGGTCTCAACGCAAAACAAACCTGTACGCCCCTCAATACCCCCGCCTAAACGCCCCCCACCCCCGAGCACCCGCCCATCAACAAAACCACCCCGACCGCCCGCCCCTAAACCGAATGATGGACGCTCCATGGAGGACTACATGGACATGATGGACCGGGAACTAGCACACACTGAAGTCGGGAAGAGTTTTATCAGGGAATCTCAACCTGTTCCTAAACCCAGGAAGAAAAAACAAGTGAGTGTTCAGCCATAAGTTTTTACGATGTGTAACATATTTTATGCAGGGTATTATGCCCTTCCCTAAAGCAAAAGTGTGGAGGGTGGGGGTGTTGTCCGTCTATCTGGGAAGCTTGTCCGGGTAGTTATCAAGCAATCTTTGATTGCTTTTGTCTTGTTTTAATTGTTCCCAAATTTTAAACTGTTCCCAGATTTTGTGAAGTTAGCCTTGTAAGCCATTAAGAGCTACTTCCTTATTTCTCTGATTTGCACCCTCTGGCTAAGGGCAGTTTGTTTGTAGAGTAGCAATGCAGTCTTTACTTATGGATACATTATGTATCCATTATTCATTATAGCTTCACATCTTTGTTGTGCTAGTGTCAATTATTGTTGGAATACACACTTTCATAAAAGTGAAATACCCTTAAGCATGGCGTGAACACCAATGAATCAATCAATTCTCTGATTTGCATTTTTTATCTCTGAATACTTTTGCATATTACACAAAATTTATAACACAGAGAAAATTTTTTAAAAAACTTCATCTCAATATGTTTTTATGAGTATTTGATAGCATCTGTTATTTCTTACAACATGTTCCTGTCGTATAATTTTTTAATCAACCGTATCCGACAAATTGACGAGAAATCTCTCAATCTGTTGTTGTGTTTACAGATGAAGGATGATAAGAAGGACATTGATGATGAGGATGATGATTTCACACCTGTTAACATTGACTTGAACACAGTCAAGAATATGTTACATTCATATGAGGCACAACAGGGTTTACCAGGACCCGCTTCTAATATACTCAACAACATGGGAGTCAGATTGACTGATAGTGGGCGTACCAACGGACAAGCCAAATATAGCCCATTTAAATAGTAAATTACAGAACTGAATGATAACCATTGTTTTTAAGGGGGTTTTTTTCTTTTCATTTTATTATCGACATAAGGTCTTCCAAGTTCAAATGTTCATTTCTATTTTGGAAAATTTTGATATATATATTTTTTTTGCATTATTTTCTTTATAACTTTTGTTATAATTACCTTTTTGTCTACACTGTTTATTGTGTACATTTTAGTACATACCTAGACAATCATTTTCCCCATCCCTCCCCCTTTAATTTTGTTATTTGATTTGTTTCAGTACGTCATCTATATGCTCATTGCTTGTCAGCTGACAGGGTTTGCTTACTGGAGTGATCTGAAACCAGTCGCTATTGTACACAAAATGGTATTGGACTTCACACTCTATGTTTAATGAGTTTTTCATGTTTCTTTCATGGTATACATAATCATTTTCAAACCGCGTTTTTTTTTCTTTTTTTTCTTCAATATGTAGCCAATGTTTTGTTTTGTGTTTTTTTTATAGTCTTTTTGAACTGATTTGTTTTTATTTTCTCCCCTCTTTATCCACAGCTGTGTTGTTGATTGTCTTTGCATATTTTGCATTGCTGCTGTTTTGTATTTTATTTTTCCTTAAATTCTATTATAGGTGTACCCTTAAATTTAGTTTGCTACTTTTAAGACCTAGTGTAAGTCAAAGGACTGACTGCATGCGATTATCTTTGACTGGGTTAGCGGTGAACGCCCCTTTCACTAGTTACAACTTAGTTTGAATAATTAGTCCCCATTTCACTTCAACCACTGGTCGACAGTCAGCCACCCATCACAGGTTAGTTGTACATGTTCTACTTTGGTGTGATAATTGGTGAGTTGTTGCTGTCAGTCAGGTTAACCTACACCCTCAGTGAACAAACACAACTAATCGCTGGTTATGTTTGGTATGAGCTATATGACAGCTCTGCAATATATAGGTCTCTTTAGTAGTGATTGCACAAGGCAGATCTTGCATAGAAAACCACTTATAAATGAACTTTTTATTGAGTATACGGCTTTTTAAAGAATTTTAACCAAAAGCCCTGTGCCATTTTTTTATTTTTATTACCAACAATAAACTGTTAATGTCAATCATTCTGTGTTGCTGGACATCCTAAAAGAGATATCATCAACCTATTCGGAGTGATTGTCCAATTTGACGAATGTGACACAATCATACGCTGAAATAATTTTACACAATTTCATTTTTCCCAACATACAGTTACCAGTATGTGCTCATGGCGGCAGTGTTTTTCAACAAGAGAATCTCTTTCGACCGACGCACACAAAGCTACAACTAGCCAAATTGAACGCGGCAAATGAATAATAGCAATGTGACTTACTGATATATATATATATATATAAAATTTAAAAAAATATATAAAGGGTGTATGTATATATAGCTTTGTATGCTTACCATTTTGATTTTGTTTGATCTTTTTTGCTTTTGTCTTTGGTAGGAGATTTACTTAAGTATTTTTTTAATCTGTACATAGGATTGTATTATCCCTGTGAACGTTGCTTAGTATTTCACTCTGTATTGGTCACGAATAAGTAAAAGCATTGATTAATTATGATATATTTTGTAAATCCATGAAGCTTAATTATGACATATTTTGTAAATCCATGAAGCTTACATATGCTAAGCTTACATGTATTTAATTGTTTACATAGTATTCTCATTCTGTATTAGTCAGAAATAAGTAAAACCATGGATTAATTATGACTTAATTAAAAAAAATCCCTTCAAATGTTGTGTTATTATTCTAAACTTAAAAATATAGTTTTGTGATAATTGATGGATAGATAAGAAAATCTTTCCTATAATCTACATCCTGTAATTATAAAACTACTCTTCAAATATTGAAGAATAAAAAATATGTGGCCTAACAGTTTTGATAGTGAATCCTATAAACACTTTTCTTTTTTACACTTAACCTCTACTGTTAAATAATACATACATTTATCAAATGTATTCATCCTAAAGTTGACAAAATGTGAACATTTGTATTACTTTGATTAAAGATCTCTGAAATTTGATCCATTCCCTTATCCAGAATTACACATTGAATATAAACATTTGGAAATATTTTTCCTTGTAATTTTGCATTCCCACCAGTTGACATTCTTTAAACTGAGAAATAACCAAAGACAAATACTAGAGGCAAATATTACATTTGCGAGGAAATATTTTTGTTACGCATTTTGCTTTAACAAATACTGAAGGCAATGTACAAGTTTGCTGTAGAAAGTATCATTAATAATCAAAACCATGTAAACTAATTAATTCAAATTAGTATGTATTGTAAACTGTTATCATTCATGAATTTTGAAACAACTTTTAAACAAAGTTTTACATAAATTTTGTGCGCAAATAGTAACATAAACTGCTATAGTTTTGTTATCTTGTATTGTAGTTTTGTTACCGATTTACAAATCTTTTTAGTAGCATTGTAGCTATATTACAAAATAACACAAAATGATTTAAAAAATGTGTGAAAGGTAATCAAATTTTTTTATACTGGTATTCAAACTGATGCTAACACCAGTTTTATGACTATAACCGTATTGAAAATAAGAACATCAAAGAATCTAAATTTGTTATTGGTTTAAGGTAGTTTCATAACAATTTGACTAATATGAAACTAAACACACAATACTTAAATTACATGTATAAGAAAGAGTGAAGCAACACAATGTTATTTCAGAACTTGATATTTTGCATGTTAAAACCAGAATTCACACGATTCTTTACACCATGGCATTCGTCACAAATTTGTTTTCACCTGTATATAATGATTTAGTGTCTGTGGGCGTGCAATACAGGCCATTGTGTAATCCAGTCATGTACAGGATAAACTCTCATATATATCTTATGTCCTTGTAGAGTGGAACCTGATTATACAGGTGTTACTTATACTATTATTACCTGAATATACCAACGACTGGGTAATGGTTTCCAGAAGCCCCTTCAGGGGAGAGGCAGTGAGCACCCACTCTGTTTGTGGTGTCTACTGCTGTAAGCTTACCTCCAGCCTGTCATTTTCTTGTCGATGCTGCCCACTGTTCTGGCAGGTGATAGCTTTCAACCATTGGGAATCGACTGGAATTCCTTTCCATGACGGATATTAAATCTACTATATCCTGCGCAAACTGAACAGTTTGTGTGTCATGTGATCAGTCTGTACAATCAGGTTTCACTATTTACTTCAGTTACTTGTACAAATTTTGTCATTATTTTAGTGTAGATTTTGTATCATAATTTAGATGGATAGTATAATTTTGTATAGTAATGACGATGTGCATGTTCCTTATATCAGGTCAACCAGATGACAATCACTTACTATTGCCCTCTTTCAATAAAGTAAAATTGGAGCATTTATAATTCTTGCAGTAAGCAAAGTGGATAAAATAGAGAATTAGAGAATTTCATGGCATGTCCTCTAACATGGAAGCCCTCTGACTAATGGTAGTTTGTTTGGAATGTAACAATGCCGTTGTTTCTTAGCACTGGAAGAAGATAATTTTTGTACTTTGTGAAACACTTAAATTACTGTTGAAACCATGATGCCAGTGAAATACAACTGAGCAGGATGTAACCCACCAATCCATCAATCTTGGGATACATTTTGATTATTGGAAAAGTCTGCCGACTGATTTTGGAGGTCATCAAGATCAAAGTGACTTATCAATAATGTTAGCAGAATTGCAAAGAGGAATGAGTGCATGGTACAATGATTGTTCATGTTTGGAAGACTCAATGTACATACTCTTCATTTGTAAGGCCCTCCTTCATCCCTTATTTGTTCATAACATAATACAAACTGTATACCTTTAAACTTTCAAATGTTCAGGACGGGGATATTTTTATTTCCAAGGTCACAAAGACTAGCATAAGGATCTATACCTCTTCCAAAGAACAGATTCTAATTGTGTTCACTTCATGCGGCTCATAAATCTCAGATTCTAATTGTGTTCACTTCATGCGGCTCATAAATCTTATAAGGTTGTATCTTGACACCTAATGTGAATTCCTGATCAAAATGTCGTTTAAAATTGATACATCAACTCGTGTTTTATTTAATATATCCGTCATACGTATAACTGTTTAACGAAATTTAGCGAATGTGACATACACTATGTAAGCCCTAACTGTATTATTTTTGAGCAGTTATCGGTACTATTTACATACTGTCAGTATTACTGAAGGCACCCACCCAATGACTGAATACCATACATGTATTTGAACAGTTCGAGGAGTTACACAGAAGGTTTCTTGGCATATTATAATTAAGATTTTCCATAATTTTGTCTCTTTAGAAGTATTATTGTTGACTACTCCTGTATTTCCTTGATCTCTACAAAACACTGGGTGCCAAACAATGGTATTTCTTACAAATCATTTCATACACACTGTCAAATTGAATTGTGTAGATTTTGTTCTTATAATGATACATGTATTGTACTATATTAAACCACTTCAATGTGTATCTAATAACGTCAGTTTTGCTGTGTGTATATGTGACATTTTTCTCTGATGGTAACTTACTCTTTTGTATTAAATGTTTCAAGAGATAAAATGTTATAGAGCTTACTTGTAATTGATTTGTCTAAATTTGTATTTGATACTTCATTCTGTTGAATCAAGATTTGGAAATAAAGTTTTGACATAATTACATAGGATTGCAATACATCATTGATTCCATCATGATTAGTATTCTAATTATTACCCCCCGGCGGCAGCGAAACTCATTATTACCCCCCTGCAGCAGCAAAACTCCAGCCAGTTGGCAGTGAGGGTCTGTGTAATGCTTAACAGTTCAATCTTTGTTTTTTGTTTCTTTTGTCCATAAAACGAAAAGAACAAAAAATGAACTGTTAAGCATTACACGGACCAGTGAGCTGTCCATTTTTCGGTGACGTCAAGAGAGAAAAGCCAACAGTTGGAACACACAAATGATATACAGTTATACGGGAAGAGGAACTATCCAACTTAATGTGCGATGTATTTCAGATTTAATCATCCATTGTCTTGAATTAGTTGATAGTTTTATATCTTTGGAAGTCCCCAGGAAGACAGAACTCCTTTAGTATACCTACATGTTTGTTGGTATGCTGTAGCAACCAGACAGGGTTGACACCATGGAACTATGCACAGCTCTGATGGAACAGTCCTACCCAGTGGGGGACATCTTGAAATGGCTAACATACTGTTGGTAAAATCGAACTACTTTCATCTGGTAATCGTTAAATCGAGCTTTCAGGATTTATTTGTTTGAGTGATTCGGGTTTAACCTCCTACTCAAGGGTATTTCAATTATATGACGACGGATTATCCACTTCACACTGTTCCTTGTCTAACAAAGGTGGAAACCTCTTAAAAACCACCCGTGACCCCCCATGATTGCCAGAACCACATCATGTGACTCACTTATATGCCTGAGGGTCAGCAAATGGATAGGCTTTCATGAAATTAAACTTTACTCCTTCTGGTTCACTGACAAATTCCCCGTTTTAATCTGTGATGGGAGACCTGTTTTATCAAAAATAGTTTCAGATTTATAAAGACTGACAAATTTCACTTAATAAAAAAAATAGGTGAAATCCAAAGAGAACTTGTTTTTATCAAAGGCAACTTTTTATTTAGCAGTAAAGGGCAAACTGCTAGAACACTCAATAATCTTCACTCACATCTTCCTTTTATACTAAAAAAATCTGCGAAATATAATTGAAACCAAACCTAGATTTGTGAATTGTAACTTAGAGTTATTCCCCTTCATAATCCTGCTATTAATGTAGTAATATGAATGTGTTGTTCTTATCCTAAAGGTGTTACATAGAAATATTATGGGAACCACAAGTTGGAATGACAAGATTATGATTACAGGCAGCTGATGTTTATAGTTACTAGACAATATTATGAAAACAATGAGAAGAGGAAATAGTCCATATATTCCAATTTCTATTCCATAAAGTTCATCAGACACTAATAAATATCAGATCCACATTCAGTGTAACATTTAGAATGCAGAGTCCTCTCATTTTTTGTTCATATCCTGATTGTTTCATCATTCATATAGATGTCAGCTCCTGAATTAAAGCTCTTAAAGGGCAAGACAACTATTTTTCGACCTAAACTTATTATTTTTATCGCCTATTTCCAAAGATAAACATCTGTATTGCACTCACATTTGAGTAAGCATAGCCGTTTATTAGTTATTAAACAGACGGGACTGAGGTCATTGTTCGAAAACATGGTCGGTCACCAGTGTGTCCGTTTGCCTGTGTATATATTGGAAGGCATCTGTAACAACACAAGCTTGGTCATCCAAGCGTAATATTAATCGTTTGTATATATATCAAAATTGCTCTTTGAGTAAAACATACGTTTAGCA
>JAVFBX010247465.1:0-10161 GCA_034783855.1 Mopalia kennerleyi | reverse complement strand
TGTAATTGTGACTTACTAACGTTATAATAATTATGCTAAAATATTAAATGTTCAAATTTAAAACTGAGAAATGTGAGAACCTTTAAACATTTTGACTTAAGTATAAAACTGCTTTGTGGAATCGGGCTCAGGCCCTGGTATCCAGAAGCCCGATTTCGAATCCAGGTGGAGGCGATACAAATTTTCTTTCACTACAATAGAAATATATTTTTCTGCTTCATACCGCTCATAAGCTATACCGTACCTACCTGTTGGCGGTGACTTCACTAAGGGGGTGGTTACACAATCGTGTTCATAGATCGAGTGGTTTTCTGTACATTTCACACAAACAGGTAATGAAATTAACAGCCACACACAAGGGCAGCTCCATTGTTATTTCCAACGGATAACAAACACCATAGCAAGTGTTGACGAAAACACTTGTGTATAGAACAAAACAAAGGCAAACTGTTACAAAGTTACTTACAATGGCTCATTACTAAAGCTCATTACAACTGAAATGAACCCAGGTTTATATGATTTAAACACAGCGTACTAGTACGTATCGCATTTGAGTAGATTGAGTGGATTGATTGATTGATTGATTGATTGATTGATTGATTGATTGATTGATTGATTGATTGGTTATTCTTGGATGGATGGATGGATGGATGGATGGATGGATGGATGGATGGATGGATGGATGGATGGATCGCAGTTAACGCAGTTCTCAAGGGTACATATAGTATAAACTAAAATATACAAAAAATTACTTTGTGAAAAGTATAAATTGAGCTGCTAAAAGTATTAGCATGATGGATTAGCTCAAAGTTTTTCATAGAAAAGTAGGGCCTACAACTGAACAAACTGTGTTTTGTCGCATTTTTTTTTTTGGTTCAGTATTATCAAACCTTTCCGTAGCCGAATTTTCCCATAAATTATTCTACTTTGTTCCTCCTTTCCTCGATTCCTCTAAGATAGGTAACAACATGATGACTATGCCAGGGGGCCGAATTTAAGTAGAACACAGACTTATAGCTGCATTATACTTTTGTTTCTAATGATTTGTCACGCGGACAGAGGAGTATTCAAAAAAAGATTATAAATTGATGCATTTTGACTCAACGTTTCGTTTAATGATCATTGGTTATATCTTCTCAGTAAAACCTATAATTATCAATTGACATTAACTGAAAGCCATGCATTTCAACTATCATTTAAATAGCTATATGATCCCATGTAGACTGAAGATATACTGTAAACTGAAGATATACTGAAGATGTACTGAAGAGTGAAGATGTTCTGAATACTGAAAATATACTGAAGACTGAAAATGTACTCAAGACTGAAGATTTTCTGATGAATGAAGATATACTGACGACTGAAGATAGACTGAAGATGTTTTGAAGACTGAAGATATACCGAAGATTGAAGGTGTACTGCAAACTGAATATATACGCAAGACTGAAGATGTACCTTCCTAGTCAGTGATACGTTTATTAACAAGTTAACGTGAATTTGCACAAGAACAACTATTGTTTTAAAATATGAAAAAATGCTCCAATCAAGTTGATGAAAAATATATTAATCACAAAATAAGCAGCATATTCTTTACGTTTTGTTGTTACACGGGACAAGTATTTTGTTGTTTGTTTGTTTGTTGGTTGTTGTAGTTAGTTATTTTTCTTGGAGAACATCTGTCGTCTTTCTTTTCCTTGTTGACCTTGTTAAAAAAGAAAGTTTCCAGTGATTGCTGAGATGGAATGGTAATGATTAGGAGTATTTATTTTTTTCTCTTTTTTTTGGTGAAGGGACAGGTTGGAGAGCACTTTCTTGCTTTTAACAAATTCCAATTGAGAAGGTTTGCCGAATTAGACCAACCCGGGTCAGCTCTCGAGCGAACTGACTGGTCTAAGTGGCTGGCAATTTCTACTGGTGATTTTGTGCCTCAGTCTGAGGGTCGTGGGTTCGATTCTTGCACCGTTCGTAGTGTGTACAGTCTGTGATGTAGAGTATGTTCAAAGTAAGAAAGTGCTTTCACCAAAATAAGGAAAATATATCCACTTTTCTAAAGACACAAAAAATGACCAGTAAAGGAGGGTTCTTCGCGTATTTCAACTAATTGTGGCAATCCAAAGTCGCCATTTAAGTTAAATACACCAGGGTATGACGATTAACGGCATTTAAGCCATTTCCTTTGTCATATTGTTTTTTCTTTGAAGCAGTGGAATTTTCTTCAATGAACAAAACTCATAGCGAATCAGGAGCACAGGCGAGTTTTCATGTGTGTGTTTAAAATATTGTATATTTGTTAGTTAGGCCTACTTTTAAATCGCATTGTTGTCTTATGTCATTATTACGATTATATTTCTATTTTAACCCGCTGGGGTTTTGTAAAATTTATGGTGGGAAAACAACCGAAGGACTCAATGGGATACATGCATATATTTGACTGAATTGCTCTTTCGTAATTAAATTGATGTTAACATAGTTTATATCTAAAGGTGTGTGTAATATTAATTACTGGATGCCTTTCTTAAATTTCTCGTGTCAGTGATCGCATTAGGGCTAAGGGGAGCGACTGTCTGGCCGACTGTTCGCATGGGTGCCTTGATGAGGGCCGCAGTGTGCCAGATTAGCCGATCGAGATGGTCGCTTGGCAGTCCACCTACAGTTTATACCTTGTAGGCGAGAATTATCCAGAATTAGAAGCTCTAGGAACAAATGAAGGGGAATTATTTTGTGAACATTCATTTAAGCTTGAAAAGGCTCTGGGCTGTCGGTACAAAATGCTCCGTTAAAAGCCCTGTATTAATCGGGCATACGTTCTCGGAGGCGGTGTCCACCACCCCTGCCCTCCGCAGCAACACATGGTGAGCGGGGTGTATTTAATCGGGCTGCTATTACACGGGAATCATCTGATTAGTGATTAGTGTCGGGTTGCTCCGCCATGGAAAAGAGAAACGCTAAAATGACCAAGCGATTAATTGGATACGATCTTGGGCTCTGAGATCGCAGACAAAACGAACTGAAGACTCCCCGGCGAGTCTTAGAATAGATCTCTTATTAAAGCAAATTGGTCATCAACGGCTGTTAGAAAGACAGAAGTTATGCCTTATTTGGGATAATAATAGCACAGAAAAATAAGACAGACTACTTGGCAATGAAAAGTTTTGCAGAAAATGAAAATAGCACTCTTTTTATTAATCTTCCGTTTTTCCTTTCCTTTCCATTATATTTTTTTTTTAAATCCTAAAATAAACTAACAAGAGCTTTTTTTGTATTATAAACTTTATTGCAATAGTGTAAACAACTGAGTACTCTCTATACAGGTAAAATAAAATATTAAATATTATCTGTTGAATGAATTCCAACTATGAATTCAATTTTTACAATAATAATTCGTTGTGTCATGCAATTTTGTTTTTATCAAACTTTACTTTCCTAGATCTCTTCTCTCTTTAACGGTCTTCATTATATGTGGAACATTAAGCTTGTCACGGTTAAACTATTAAGATAATAATTTTATTTTTATTTTTATTTTATTCAGCTTTAGATATACATGGAAAATATATATCAAGGAAGGCATATCCTAATATGTACCTAATCTCACTAAAACGCTAAAAAATATTGAACCAGCCTCTTCTTATCTTCTGAAATAATTTTATAAATGTGTAATTTATATTTACTTGTCAAGATTTCGCTTTGAAAATGTTCATAATACTTGCACTATTCACTGTCTGGAGAATTCCAATATTAACTCTAATATCTTAATTAGAATTTATGGAAATTTGAACCCCATATAATAATTATTTACCTTCAGTCCGATTCTTAAACCCTCACATATGGTTAATGCCATGTATATGTGGTTATCCACTTATCCCAAAAGCCACACGCTACAATTCACTGTATTCACCATTAAGGATAAATTTCTTTGGTCGGCTTATTGGATTTATTTTTATTCCATTGTGATCTTTAGGCAGTTCAGATTGAATCCTTCGGCACGGTCGTATTGTGTTTATTCTGTTACGCTGTCGTTTACACGCGATATGTGTCCAGATTTGAGCCTAAGCGAGCAAAGGCCTATCTGAATCGTCGAGCAGATACCGTAAATAACCATATGAATTAGCCATAAAATAGGCTGATGTTTCCAGACGCATCGTAGATCATTTATTTCTATAGTGGGAAGTTTCTGCTCTGGTAATGCAATAATAGAAGGGCACTGAGTAAATAAGCGCAAGCGCAACATAAACTGAGAGGGAACTTAAGATGGTTCGAAATGTCAAATATTTATCGTCAGAAATGTCCCAGATATTTGTAAATTTCGAAAAATCCCGACATGCGCAACAAGCGACTGGAGTAAATATCTTGTGTAATTTGGAGAGCCGTTTACCGTTTGCAAAGTTTGAATATCATATTATTATTCCAAACGTAGGCTACTCTTTGGTTCATGCTTTTTTCAAGAGGCCGTCTTTTAGAAGCTCTTAAATAAACACAGGAAATGCTTGGATTAAAAGCAAGTCTTGAAAGAATGTTACTTTTTTGTAGAGACTTATAAAGATTGAATTATTAGGGTATTTGGCGCTGTTCAATTGAATAGTGCATTTAGAAATAAAGATATTAATCGGTCAATACGCACGTATGAAAGATAACTGTGGCTTATCGAACAGGGCGACCATATGGTGTGAGCGCCCGGGAGTAAACGACACCAGACTGCCGTTAAAATGTACCTCCTAAATGGTGTCGTTCGATTCTGTCCAAACTCCTCCCAGCTTCGTGAGATTAAAATGGAATAGCGACTTTTCATCGTCGTCCCTCTCGTTTGATCAGAAGACCAGTCGATGGATAGACAATATGCCGGGGTGTTTGGAATTGCCATCGAGCCGTTTTCTCCGCCAGATTCAGCTCTCCCTAGATTTAGCTTCAACTCGTTCCCCTTGGGAGTTTTTTCGTTTATGATGGACGTATGAAAACAGATAGAAGATGTCCAAAAGCATGTCTGTTGAGGGTATCATCCAAAAGATGTTCGCCTTAGGTTTCAGTATTATAGCGCCGATAGGTGGCGACCGTGCTCCATTGGTCTGTTCTCTTTAAAACAGAAGCCGACGAGGGGCACAAGTGACGTGAGAAAGCATAGCATTTCCCATTAAAACAAACAGTAAAGCGTGTAAACACTGGAAACAAAACCCGGATTCTCCGAGATGAAAATTCACAGCCAATTACTGCGAGTCAAGTGCCAAAATATTAAGATTGCCTTATTAGTCCGATGTCTGGATGTGCAAATAAAACTCAAAGATATCGCTTTGTTCCGTCTGTCTGATTTTTCAACAAGTTTTTGTTGACGACAGTTTCATTTCGCCAAGTTCCAACTCACCATCTTAATGTGTTTGATATTGTTTCTTAAAGTCTTGAAAATAGGAATAGTCATGTGCAAGGCAATCACAAATGGCAAGGACAACATCAATATTATGTTTTAGGCCAATAGCATATTTATTTAAACAGAGATTAATGTGTGTTTTATACATGGCGGTTTGGGTCGTCATGTGAGTGCTTGAACGTGTGTGTGTAGGGCGGGCGAGTGGTGGATCGTTCATATATTTATATATTTTATTCCATTGTCTTTCTCCTCTGTATTTGGAGATATGGGGTCAAACATTTGTCTTGTATATATTTTTTTATGGGTTTTTATCATAGCCTTTTTTATGGTTTCTGTCTAATTTCTTGAATTGTTGTTCTGTATATGATTTTTGTATGTGTGTATGCTTTCCATGGTTTTTGTGTGGTATATTTTTGCTGTCTTTTTTGTATTGTGCGATGTTTCTTCTTTTTTTTAAAGAGCAATTTTTTATTGTTAAAATGTTTCATAGTTACTTTTATATAACTTTTCAGATTTCTTCACTGCAGATCCAATATTAGAAGCAAACATATATACAGTAAAATTAATATATACGTATGACAGAACCAGATTTTCAGAATACCCAAACACTAAAACACATTTGTTGGTAATTTATAGAAAAAAGGATTATTTAGTGTCACCGTTTCGGTGCATCCTGTGGACAAATATTCGCAGCCTTATTACCTGGATTAAAATTCGTGGTCGGTCTGTCGTGAGTCTCTCTAGCTCAAACGGTAAGAGCGCTGCCCCCGCTACACAGTCTGCTTCCAATCCAGACGAGCTCCCGGCCGTGGTTCAGTGGTAAGCGCGCCGGCCTTCTGACCATCCTTCGATGTACCGCTAACAGTTTCGAATACTTCTGTCAAACTCAGGAATGTGAAGGAGGCACACGATATGACTTCGGAAGTCGCGGGAGGGGTTTTTACGCGGTTTTCGAGCCTGCAGGGGTTTCATCCAATCCGTCGTCATATAAGTGAAATACTCTTGAGTATATAGTTCAACCACAATCAAACAAACCAACTATCGAATACCAAGGGTGACAAAGACAATTTTTCTTTCTCTATACATTAAAACTATAGATACCTCATTTCGCCGCATATACAAATAAGAGGAAAGGATAAATTTGCTTTGTCTGGAAATGTGACCTTAACAAAGGTAAATATACACCCTTTATCTCAAAACAATTATTAATGTAGTTTGATAAAGATGACATAATAAATTCATGTATTATTCTATTTGCTACCTGGCGTGTGTGAATTGTAATTAATGGTTGTCTGTGCATACAGAAATCAATTATGCAAAGCGTATTACAAGACTACAGAATGGCATGATCAATTTATGATGACCACAATTTTAAACGTGCGTGGAATAAAAGACCCTTATGGACTACAACGACCAGTATGTAATTACACAGTCAGACAGAAAAATAAATAAAAACAGTGATTATTAAGTATTCAGTATTGGACCAAAAGGCGATTCGATTCGCCTTTGAGAATAATTGGTGGGAGTACATTGACACATAACCTGGAAAAATATAAAGTTATTCTAAAATACATAAAAATTATTCATTATTTATTCATGATCAGATTTTAAAAAACACAATCATTAGCCTTGGTTTGTCAAATTGGCCCATGAACAATTCTTATAGAATCCTCGAAACCAAAGAAAGTATATATGTACATGCCGTCGGGAGTTTGGTAACCTATACCATATCAATGTGGAAAAAAAGACTCCGACAGATGGATTAAATATTCCAGTGGCGCCTATATGGTGCAAATTTATTCAGCCTACTTGAATCGTAATGACTGCCCAAGCCTCTACTTGAATAGTAAAAATAATCAGCATTCTTATTTGCGATACATACACGAAAAAAAACCCAAAGAACATTTTTAAAGGTTTTTTTTTTAAATATTGGTGTCTTTAGAATTCATTATAAGTCTTCGTTATTGTTTTCATCGTGTCTACCGTTTTTGTGTATTTTCAACAACGTTTATAGTAGGGTGTCCATTTTTCAGCATCGTTCACCATAAGCTTTACCTTAAAGAGGCACTAGCGCCCAAAATTAGCTTTTATCAATAAATTCAGATCGCTACGATTTTAAGTGGTATCAAAGTTTGTTCATAAATCAAAATAATGCCGCAAAAACGAAAATTATTTAATGCGTACTTATCTTGTACGACCCAAGAGAAATCTGGTCAAAATTCGAATTCAAACCGATGAAGTCGTGCCATTTTGCTTCTTGAATATTCAACCTTGTACATACAAACCATTCCGACTGCAGCGCGCATGCTCCGGTTCCGCTGAACAGCTGCCCCTAATTTAAATTTTCTGGAAGAATATTTAAATTTTATAGTTGTAGTTAGCTAAAAAATACCACTTAGCCTACAAAGTTGGAGGTGGGATGAACGAGAAGCTTCTAGCTTCGGCTTCTTCAGAAAAATGAGTATAACTCATTTGATTCTGTAATTACAAAAAAAGTCCTTCTTTTGGGTGTTAGTGCCTCTTGAACTTTATAACATCTTATTAAATAAGCCCTGGTAACACACTTTCGATTTTTTTAGTTATCCCCCCCTACCTATATCATGACTCAATATAGCTCCTTTTATATATGATTTTAAAGGGAATAAACGGCAGGTTCCATACGAAAAAAGGAGGAGGAGAAATATTCATATCCAATGGAAGAAACAGCAGGGTTCACTTTAGACTGGTGAGATCTTCACGGGATAAATTACAAATTTTGCCGCTTAAAACTTAAAAACGACCTAAACTTATTTTTTTATGACGCCGTGTTGTTATAGATGCCTTCCAATGTTTTTATATTAAAGAAAACGGACACGCTGGTGACCGATTGTTTTCGAACAATGACGTCAGTCCAGCCTGTAAAATTAACTAATTAACGCCATTTAACGGCTATGCTTACTCGAATCCAAGTGCGATACAGATGTTTGTCTTTGGAAATATGCAATAAAAATGATAAGTTTAAGTAGAAAAACAGTTTCCCTTTAAGCCATGGGGTATAGGTGTATTTATAGGGAGATAACATGTGTTCGCATAATGCTACACTCAAGGAGTTCGTAAACTTTTGATTTAAGCGAACGCTACCATTTTTCTTCAATTAATCTTCCAATATATAATATTGAATAGACTAACCTTGATTTAAACCATCTCGTTGTTTTCCTTGAACATTTGTGGGTTAGATTGATCCATAAAACAACCACTTGACGTCCATATTAATATCTTCTTTCGTTTTGTAGGTAAAGTTATACGATGTTAATGTACAATTGAACAGTTGACGTAAATGAGATTAAAGATTGTTTGATTGGTGTTTAACGTCGTACTGAAGGGTATTTCACTTATATGACGACGGAGACAAATACAAAATGTACAAACAGATCAGCTTCCTGATCCACTTTAGCTCCTCTTTTCTCGCCTCTTACGATAGACTGAGGAAGCCGGGAGAGTATTCTGCAGGACTGGCCAACCCGCTCCCCCACGTGGCTATTGTTTTGCAGAAAAAGGCGATTCAGAATATGAATGGGGGATAGAGTAACCTTAAAGCGAGAACAGTACATTTTATTAATTGACAATATACGCCCTGCGTATGGGGCGGCAGTGTATTTCAACAATAATTGACAATATCACAATAATAAGACATAATACGTTTTAACACCGTTGTCAAATTAATTTTCTTCCAGTGCAAAGTGAGGAAAGCGTTTCTAAGCTCCAAACAAATTGTCCTTAGACAGATGAACCAGAAATTTGAAACTGTAAAATATTTCTTTACCCAACACAGAAGGCATTAAATCTGATCTATGCCGTGAGCGTATTTCTGTCGTTAATAACGCGCACGCGGCTTCGTTTACCGCCATCTCACATGCAGGCCAAAATGCCAACCAAACAGTGAACTCGTATCTTGGTGCAGTTATGCAAAGTTAATTTATGACTAACTACAGAGACATGTAGCCCTTTGTTGATAAGGTGGAGAAAGGTCATTTAAGGCTGGTTACTAAACAATCTATCTCAAATCTGAGCTAATCTTGATATTCATTGATTATCTGAGTCCTTTTAATGCGTCTTAGGCTTACCTACATTTCGCAAAATATGAATTGATTGATTTCCCGGTGCTTCATGTTGTGCTAAAGTGTATTTTACTTATATGACATCAGTGTATTCCACTTATATGACATCAGTGTATTCCACTTATATGACATCAGTGCATTCGAAGATTTACACTGGCACAACCATAACATGTGAAGTGTAATGATACGGTTGGATCGTTAAAAGACGACCTTGTTGCTTTTCAACCAAACTTCCCTTAGCTAGAGGGGGTCATTTCGTAAAATACTTAGATATTTGTTAACTTTCTGAACTTAAATAGATGAACACCTTTCCCATTCAATAAAAAATCCCAGTCGTTGTCACATGGGCTATGGAACTGAATAAAAGCAGAGATTGATATGCCCGAGTTTTCGATCAGTTAAATCTCACGTGAATCTCGTTGTTGGAGTTCATCTTTAGGGGCGGCTAAACCGTGGTAGAATTCTGAATATGCATAATAATGCTTTCATTTGTTCATCGGAATCCTATTTCCCATAGGAGGCACACTATCCACATACATAAACAAACCCATGAAATTGTATATCGCATACAAAAAAGTGCGGATTATTTTTATCCGATGATATATAAAATAAAATTGCCCCTTATAACGAGAGTGCATGTCGGAACATCCTTCGACACTTTCCGTACCGGTACAGTTATCTCGGACGACAATGGAAGCAATAATATTA